>CAEGAD010067859.1:0-36472 GCA_903067055.1 Poeciliopsis paucimaculata
ATGTATATATATATATATATATGTATATATATATATATTTTTTATTTTTATTTTTTTATTTATTTATTTTTTTTTTTTTTAAATTTCCGAAAAGTTACTTAAATAAATGTAATTGAGCAAATGTAACTATCTACTACCCAACTCTGCTTATGAATGGCTTGTTGAATTCCTGTCTTGTAATATTTGTACATTGAAGTCACAAAATTGAAATTACAAATTTACAATTAAGTCTAAAAAGCTTTTTTTCCCCTATAATCTTTGAGAAATCGAAAGAGAGAAACCCGACCAAAGGAATCAAATCACCCATAAGATCAACATCATTTTATTGATGTTTAGTAAATATCAGCTGATAATGTCCAGAGTGTGACTAATTCTCAACTGTTCGTCATAACCTCTTTGTTTGGTTCTCTTCCTGAGCCTTACAATGAATTGTATGAACAGCTTGGTGACGCACCAGGTGTCACATGATATAAACATGTAAACACCTGGTGTCACTGTGAACTGAACTGTGAATTATATGGATATCAGGTGAAGATTTCTTGGTATGACTTAAAGTTGTTTGAAGAGTGTCTTAATTTGTTTAAAGATGTTTTTATTGGAGGTGATTTTAGAATGTGGACTTTCACAAACCCCCCAATGAACTGCAGGCAGTGGTTCTTTTTCAGAAAAAATAGGTAATTGCCCTGACATCAGAATGGATTAATGTGAACATCCAAAAGTGGATAAGCTATTTGTTTACCGCATTTCCACTATCACAGTGGACGTTAGGTTTAATAATTTTTTTTTAGCATGGTGTAATTAGAAACTGTCGGTGGATGAACTGTATTTGCTAGATTATTAATCTAGCAAATACTTAAGATGATACCCCTGCGACCCGACCCCGGATAAGCGGAAGAAAATGGATGAATGGATGGTAATAGGTAGGACAGAGCTGAAGTGAAAATGCGAACTAGTTCAGGAGTGAACAGCAGCAACAAAAATCTAATTAATGTAGGTAATTGAGAAAATTTCAACATTTACCAATAATAAAGAATGGTAAATGGTTTGCATTTACCATTCTTTTGAGCCTTTTAAAGAACCAAGCTCCATCCATCCATCCATCCATCCATTTTCTTCCGCTTATCTGGGGTCAGGTCACGAGGAAGGGAGGCCCAGACTTCCTTCTCCCCAGCCACTTCTTCCAGTTCCAAACACTGAAAACACCTAATTGAAATTCAAACATTTTCAAGGATTTGAAGCAGTCATATGAATCCTGTAATACAAAATAACTAAGGTCTATTAAAGTGAATAGTGAGAGATGTATTTCCTTTTCAGATTTTGTAAAAGCATCATTAAAAAAAGATAATTCTTATGAATTTCCAGAACAAGATTTTAACAAAATAGTTTATGAACTATGTTAAATGTACTGCTTTAAAAAACTGATTGTCTTTGCAGAGAGAACTCCTAAATCATGCACCATTAAGGAAGCTATAAGGAGAGAAAGTTCTGTTATTTCTGGACAACTGAGCCCACCTGAATGTCAGCTGCACCCACTAACTGTTAAGAAAAAAGATGTACATATATAGGTGTCCACATTGTTATGGTTATTTATGCAGAAAAATGTCTTTTTTAACATTTAAAATAAATAGGTACTGGTTACACACAAAAATGCATATCATAAATACCTCTTCCAAACAATGCTCAGAATATGGCTACTTAATAAAAAGACATAATAAAATTCTGTAGACTACCAGGAAAATCATTGATCACCATCTTTATCTTAATTCTGCGCACCAAAACCATTTTGCCGTTTTCCTCTCTGTTGAAATTGAACAGTTTAACATTCGCTTCCTTTCTCTTTGTTACTCTCAGTGTCACTTTTGTCTTGAGACAAATTTGCTCTTGCATGATGAGGCAAGAGCATGAAACTAAATGGTAAAAATGTATGTTAGCTACATTGCTGTGTGAAAAAGTGTGTGAAAAAGTAGCAGCCTATTTTCAAGATATTACGGTAGATAGCTGAAAAACTTCAGTGTGTTTTATATCAGTCTATATCGGTAATTGTCGATGTAATTTTTGACTAGTTTTTGTTTTAAATATCTGAAATACTTCCAAACTGGTGCATTAAATAGTGACTTTTAACGCTTTAATGCAGGTTTTATTCCACAATGATTTTTTTTTTTTATTTCTAAGCAGTTCTGAGTGCAAAACCTGAAACTGGTGCTGTGCAACTTTCTTACCAAGTTGTTGCTACCACCCTTTAGTCGCTGGGTATGCCTACATCTCCCAGAATGCTGTGCAGTTCTGGATAAAAATTCAGTGTATATTGTATATGATGAATATTTTATCAGCTGTATTACCCATGGACACTGATCACGTGTCTATTGCGTCATACATTATTGGTTTATTGCTCAGCCATTTTTCCTCCTCTTCTGAAGATGTAAATTTGCAGTAGTTGTTCCTCCCTTCCAGACTGAATGGATGGTAATAGGTAGGACAGAGCTGTTTATTGTACGCTTGTGAATTACACATATGCCAAATCACCATGACATCCTCTGCAGGGGGAGGGTTGGACCTTGAAGGGTCTGTACAAAAAACAAACATAATGAAACCATGTGAGCACACGCCGGCAGTTTGACTCCAGCCCGACCATGCTGGGCCTTTTAGTTCCTCCAGTGACTGCACAGTGCTGCATTAATTTTCCCTCCGAGATTGTTAAAGTATTTTTGAAATGAATTGACAGTTTTTATTAGTCAATGAGCATTCTAGTAGTTATGTACATTTAAATGGCTAGTTTAGTAAGAACTGTCACCAAGTATTGTACAATACTTGGTAGAACTGGTAAAAGGGAGACTGTGTTCCGATATGCTGAGTGACTAATCCTCAGCTGTGTGCCTCTGTTGCATTCTCTTTCTGAGTCTTACAATGAACCGCAGGAACAGTTTGGTGACGCACCACGTGTCACATGAGATCAAAAACTCAACTGAACTCTGTAGGCATTAAATGGATATTTCTACATGTGACTCAGTGTTGGTTTAAGTTTTTCTTAGTTTGTTTTGCAATATAAATGAAGCACAAAAGTTATTAGAATATTGATAAAGGACAGATTAGAAGAATGCTTCTACACATATTCTATTATATGATTCTTTCTTCTTCTACAGATATGACTCTACAGGATCCACTGGGACGGATGCATCAAAAACAATCCTTTGACAGAGCAGCTGGTTTATTGATGAGCAGGTAAACATGTGGAATTACAGTACAGCGTCATCGGAACAGGAGTTTAGAAATATCATTGAGAAAAAAAAAAAGTCTAGGATGTGATTAAAAGAAAATCAGATAAAGTGATAAAGAAGAACTCCACCTGAACATCTTTAAAAAATGCATCCAAAGGCACATCATCAGTGAGGTGCGGAACACTGACTGATCCCAACAGCTCCATCTACCATCACATCCCTGTTACCTCAGCAGCATTCCAACAGGACAGGTGGGTTTTGGCTACTGACCCACAGTTGAACTGTTAACAGTTCATAAAACAGTTTTTACACGTTTCATTAGACTTGAGCCAACAGTCAGATCTCAGGTGTGGTAAAGATTAATCTCTACTTTGTTAGGATCCAACTACCATTCATTTGTATTGAAAAAGGTCAAGTTCCCTTTAAAAAGCACAAGACGGGCAGCCACTTGTAGAGCACTCAGGTTGCAAAAAACTCAGGAAGTCAAAATTTGCCCTGTACTGTTCCTGTTAAGCGTTCACCAAATGAACCCCGTTACTGGAACGTTCTCCCTCCATGGTGCTCTGCTCTGTAGCAGCTCAAAAGACTCTTTGGCTGCTGCTCAGAAGGGAGTGTTTGGCAAATTCTGGGTGGAGTCTGTAAGGTTCCCATTACAAACCGAGCCACTGGCATGTCCACCAGAGGGTGCCTGACCATTGGCTTTGCTCCCAAACTCATTCTCCCTCAAGGCCTCCTGCTCCTCACTGGTCCTCTGGTCAGAGTTCCTGCTTGGAGTTCCCATTCCAGGTGCAGTCCGTCTCCGCCACTGCTGTCTGAGTATATACAGAGCGACTGTGATGAGCAGACTGAGGCACAGCACCAGCAGAATGGACACCACCACCAGCTCCTTCAGGTAGCTGGGGCAGCGGGCTGACAGCAGAGGGTTCCCATCACGGAATTTTGTTTCCAGATTTTCATATTCTTTCAACCACAAAGTTACATTTCTATCAAGCTGCCTGGTGGTGACTGGCATGTTCCCGAAGGACAGTGAGGGTTTTGTGTCTGCTGGTCTGGATTCTGTCGCTTTAGGCACCTCCCTGGTGGGCTGGGTTCGCGTGTGGCTCCTGGTGGAGCTGGTTGGAGTCTGAGCCATGGGACTGTTCTTCTGCTTGATATGATAAATGGCCATGGTCTGTCGGTAGCCATTCTCTGTGGACAGACAGAGGTAGTGGCCGAGGGTGGTTGGGGTGGCCACAAAGCTGAGGCTCCCATCCTGCAGGTGGAGGTAGAGGTCTGAGGACAAGCGGCTGTTTGGACGCTCCCACAGCTGGTGGGACAGCTGTGACGCTGCAGGACAGTGCAGTCGCACCACGTCGTTCAGAGACACGGAGACCAGCTCACCTGCAGGACACGAGGCTGACAAACAGGCGGGAGCTTACTCATGGGTCAGAGCAGAGAAAACCTGCAGACTGGTGATTAACACAAATATGACCATAGATGGAATGCATTATTGTTATTTATTACTGCTGGCAGGCTAAGGCGTAAAATACCCTCATTTAAAACACAGAAAGGTTTAAAATATTTGTCATCATTATTGTTTTGTACAAACGACAACATATTTATGTAAAATAACTGTACAGATGTTCATGTAATGGATAACATCTCAAAACTGCGACTGCTGATGTTAAAAGTTGAACTTACCCATGCTTTTATCTATACATATCTATATTGTTGAAACATATTGCTACATTACTATATTGTTGTTTTTATTTGTTTGACTAAATTAGCATTGAATCACATTCTGAATGCTGCAACAAGACTTAAAGGGGCACTAGCAGAAGATTACACATTACTGCAGCCTTAGTTTCCTTTGGTTCTTACTCTTAGATTAAGAACTAATGAACTGACCTGCTGCCCCCTACTTACACATAATGATAAGATACTTGATTAAAGGATTCTCATTAAGTATTTCAAACTGTTTTCTGTTTCAAAAAATATCTCAGTGAACACATTTCCAGAACAAAGATGCTACTTTGTTGTTTCATAGAGCGACACATACCTGTGGGCATCTTACTTACTTGGTCCAAATTTGGTTCTGTGTGTTAATGAAATACTGTTACAGGCTTCTTCAACATTTCCTCCATCTATGTCCTGGCTTCTAAAGAGAGAACAGTACAGTCAACAACTGGATGTTTAATAGAATTAAAGCTCCAAACAGGCTCATACAGCCTTTCCAGCTCAGTGGCGCTCCACCCTTGTCGTGACCACGGGAGCCCCAACTACACCACCCATATGCTGTCATCAATGTTCAAGCGCAGTTCATGCACCGGTCCACTAGGTTTTGCACACCAATGTGTTGCACAGTGATCCCTGATGATGCACCAATAATAATAATCTGATATTGTTGTTCAAATAACCTGGGGGGTGGGGGAACTGGAGTCAACTAATCTACACTAATAATAATAATAATAATAATCCCACTAGCATTTTTAGATGCTAAAAAAGGTCACTTATATCCAGTATGGTGCAAATCAGATGATGGATTTGTGATTTAGAGTCATTCAGGTATGCCCACATCCTCCAGCCAGCAGCCAGTGTTGAGCTTCATATTGTCATTAAACATAGGTTCAAAACTTTATAAATCATGGAGAAAAAGGAAGAGAACTAGCAGGAAAACAGTTGACTTGTTGTTCAACGGGGGCGGGTCTAAGGTGATGTCACCAATTGACCATGTGAATGTAATCAGTGCTGGTTGGTTATGACGGACGTAAAGTCTCTGGCAGCTGGGACTCGTGTGGAAGTTATTCTACCTTAATGTTTGATGGAGAATTTGAGACTTGGCCACATTCACATGCTTTGACGTAGCCAAAAAAGAATGTGATAACTTTTGACCTTCAATGTCTTCAATGTGCTGAGTGATTGTGAAGCCTGCATCCCAGAAGCTGAAGGAGTTCACTCAGATACAACATGTGTAAAACACAAAATGGTGGCTTTGATCCAAAATAGCTGACTTCCTGTGGGAAGTTGGCAAGAGGCCATGGCTCCAGGAGACTTTTTTTGTAGGTCCTGTCAAGATACAGAATTTTATGACCAAAGCAAACTCTGGGGCTGATTTTTTTCTAATTCTAATGGTGCTGTGGAGGAATTAGGTAAAGGTAAACCCGTTCATATAAAAAGTCTATCTACCCAGAAATAGAATCTCCATGGTTACCCATGTCTTTGCCCTGTTCCTACATCATACAACATGCTATGGATTTGATATAAAATTGTTGTAGACAAATATCCACAAATTTTGTTTTCTATATCACCTAACAGTACATACTGCCACCATGTTTATGGTGGCAGTGTGGGACTCACAGCGAGGTCTGGGTGACGGAGACCTCCACACAGGCCCTGCTGGCTGCATCCCAACCACAGAAAGGATCCCGGGAAAGAACACACTGGGCACAGGTCCAGTAGTAGGAGCAGTTAGCAGTTGGAATCCTCACCACCCCGTCTGATGTTCCAACATATAGCATACCCTATATTAACACAATGAATAATTAATCAGTGCAACAGTTGTTCCACATATTAATGTCAGTCATGTTTCTGCAAACCTGCTGTGATTAGTCACTGTTTCAACATTTATAGAGCACTGATCCTTCATGTAACATAAGTGCAAGTCCTTGAAACAAGCACCGAGTAAACGGCTGCTAGAGAAGGACACTATGAGAAACAACCAGCTGCTATGGTCTATGACCAAAAATAGATGAGAAAAAAATCTGAACATAAACTGAATATGGCTCAGTTTGTACCTTTGGGATAGACAGCTTCAGGCTCCTGATTGGCTGAGGAGGCTTAAAAACCTGAACCTCCTCTATGATGTAAGGCCCCTGTTGGAGCAGCACTGCTTTGTGTAAGTGACCAGACTCTGGAAGATAGTAAGGGCAACAAATCACGTTCTGAAACAAACCCTTAGAGAGAAATGACGGTAAACTTTTAAACATTTTCCTCTAGCAGTGGGAAACAATATGCCGTGTCTCATGACTCACCTGCCAGCAGAAACAAGACAATGTAGAGCTTTTTATTGGCAGCATGGACTCTCTGAACTGTCAGGTGGCTGTAGGTGTGCTCACGCGACACCAAGGTCAGGCGTCTTCCAGCCGGACGCACGCTGTCCTCTGCCAGGAAGTTTTCTTTGACAAAGCGCAGAGCGTTATCTGAGGCATTGTGCAGGCCACACTAACAGACACACAAAAACAAAGTTTGACACAGATTTTAATAAGGATCATAATCATTGTATTCAATTGCAACCTGAGAATTAACACTACCACTTCACTTCTGCTTCTAAGGATCTGAATTTACACTGAGTGGCAGTGGCACAAGTGGCAATTTGGTGGTGGTTGAGCTCTGACATGAAATTCAATATTAGTATTAACTTTGTATGTGTTTGGAATAATCCACAGATCTTTAAGTCTATGAGTTTACATATCGTTGTGTATCGCAGGAACATCGGTACTCACAAAATAGCAGCGTGTCCACTCCAGTCCAGCCTAAACTCAGCCCTGCACACTGTAGTCACATTAATTTGAGAATATAAATGCTAAAAACTAATTTAACTTGACCAGGTAAAACTCTTAAAGGCTATATTGAGAGCACAACTCTCTGTCTCCATGGAGATGCTGCAGTCCACACTTCCTTTATTTCTACATAGAGTGGCTTGAGTTCTCAATGTACGGTACTTGATTGGAAACACTGAGTAATACATTTTAGTTGAAATGCTGAGTTTGCAAAACATTGTCACAGCATAAAAACACAGCACTCATGCCAAGTTATTTAAAGTTAACAGAAAGTATAACTATGCAACATTAAACTTGGACATGGGTGAAACAGAATACTAAGAGGATGAAACCAGTAAGAAATGTTTAGCAGCCCTCCATTACGAAGCTCCACCTGTAGTTAAGGGAAGAGTTCTACCCACTTTTATGTGATGTGTCCCAGGTGGGAGAAAAACTACCCTGGTTCCTGAAAAGGTGCATTTCCACTACAAGAACCTGAAGGAACTGCAGGTTGGAATTAAGTCAGCGCTTCAAGACCTGCATTTTATATGCAAATTACCCTGTGAGTTTTCCATTTTCAAAGAAGAAATGCCAACAGTAGTTGATGAGATTCTCAGTGTGATTTGTTTTACCTCTCCTGGGTTTGCCACCTTCTCTTGGGCTCGTGCGCTCCACTGTAACGTGTCTCTGTTCAGGACTTTGTAGTTACCAGAGAAAACGGATTTGATCTCAGTCAGCGTGAAGGAACACACTGCTGACCTTCCAGTGTTCACAGTCCTGTGTTATGGAAAACAGCTTTTAATAAATAAATAACGATGATGTCTGTAGAAATCATCTTTGAGATCCTCCTAAATGAGGATGTGGGAAAATTTGTACAAAGGCAAAGTCTGAGATTGATAAAGATGTCCAACTTTCCCACATTGGCCTCTACTTTTTAAGAATCTCCAGTGAGAATTATTTAAAACCTTGCATTATAAAATATATTTTAGAGTACAATGTGTAAAATTGATCCCAAAATGGCAGGAAGAAATACAAAAATATTTTGTATTAAAAGGAAAGTGGGGTGCTGATGAGATGATGTGAGGTCACTAGTTAAAAACAGACATTTTTTGGAATTAAAAAGTAGAAGCTGGGGTACTGAGGTGGTACAGGGGTTAAGCACAACCCACATACGGAGGCCCTCGACATGGTTGTCGCAAGTTCGATTCCCGGCCTGGCGACTGTTGCTGCATGCCTTCCTTCTTCTCCAATTACCCAATTTACTGTCAAATAAAGGCCACTAGAGCCAATAAAACTTTTTAAAAAGAAGTAGAAACTGGTTTATTCAAAACAAAAGTCAAATGTCAAACTTTTTTGCAGTATTACTGAAACTGACGTGGCTCAGCTAAAATCATTCAGAAAGCCTTACAGAGTAACTAATTTAAAAGAGTAGGATGATGTTTTTCCATTGTCTTCTATTGTTGGCAATGGCTACCCTCATACAAACAAGTATTGTTACTCTTCTTAGAAATGGGTATTGAATTGATGCTCTAATTTGTGGATGTCAACCAGATTAAAGCAAATCCACCTGAAGCCCTGTCCACTGCCCTGGAGTAACCAGGGAAACAGCCCTGCAGACAGAGAACCTGCATCACTGACCACTGAGAGGTGAAGATGCCGTAAAACAGTGTGTCATCCACTGAAGCGCCCTCTGCTGGTGGAAGCACGTCAATATCCTGGATCACATTGTAAGGGAGCTCGCTGCCATCTTGGCACAAAAGCTGAGCTTTGGCAAACGTGGTCCATCGTCTCTGCAGAGTGCGCTGACCTCCTACGTCACTCTGATGGGTCAGAGGAAAAACACTTGAAAAAGTTGATTCAGACTACTGAGCATTTCACAGCCAAATCATTAACACCCCACCACCGTGCTTTATGTTTGGACTGTGCTCATATCTAAGCTATGGCTTTACTTAACATGGACATGTGGAATTATCACAAAAATACATTTACTTTTGGGTTTCATTTAGATGAGGAAGAATCAGACTGGGAGCTGAAATATAAGTTTTCCATTTGGAAATTACCTCCCATAGTGTACAGTGATGACTTATACACGGTTTGGTAACATTTTACCATTCACTAGATTGATGGGCAATTATTTCTGTTGTCTTCCCATCATAATTTCATGTTAACACACATGCCTGTGTGTTCCAGAGGACTAAACAGCACTCACTCCAGCTTTTACAGGTCCCGATCAAGTGGACTTGATCAGCAGCACCTGGCTGCTGTCATAAAAGCATCAAGAGTGAATCTAGTTTTATCATCATTTTAGCTTCATATTTAATTTTAGTTCAGTAAGCAATGGCAGTACATTTTGTACTTCAGGTTAGATTTGATTCATTTCTGATGAGTTTCATTATGTCCAGGTAAGTAAAACTATAGACTTCAAAGACTGTGTGCTTTTTTCTAAACTTGGCTGTATGTTTAGAATTGCTTCATATGAATGAAAAACAAAATGCTGTGGCAAATGCTTTTAAAGCCATACGAAGTGTTAAACTGCCTGCTGCTTGCTGAATTACTCACCACGGAAATCTTCTCTTTACCAATTTAAATTCTAGCTGAACACTTAGCTATTACAACTCAATTCACTGCAGTTTATTTATATAGAACCAATTCACAACAAATGCTATGCACTCAAGGCACTTTACAAAATAAATTATTACAATTCAGTCACACGTCCATTCCAGTTGATCTAGTTATCAAACAGTACAGTAACTATTCAAAGTAGTTCAAAAGTTTCCAAGTCCCTTTGCTCCTAACTTGGGGGATCACTGTGATTAACTGTGTTGCTGCTCAAGGTCGGAGTTCAGTATTTAACATCTTCACTGTTTCGCAACTTTTGACTGAGTTTTTAGGTGCCTTTGTCCTGCTTTTTTCTTTTATGGTCTTTTACATGATGATCTAAGTCCTTTGAACTTACCAGGCAGATCTGAGAAACACGAGAGACAATGAACTTATCTACGAAGTTATACTCTCTGCCCACTTCACTGAAGAAAAAGTAAATTTTCTCCTCATGTGGAATGAACCTGGAGCTGATGAACGTTGGATCTGCAGGAAAGAGGATACAAAACGTCAATGTAGGCAAATGTACAGAGAAAATATTCTTCTTCAATGTTAAATGTTCTCATTAAGGCACAATTTTGAAACACTTCTGGAAAATAAATTAACATTATACTTTTGTTTAATCTTTTCCGATGAGCAAACCAGCAGCAGCTTAAGAGACGGAGAAAGTTGGAGAATAATTCCAGCAGAGACTAATTCTGACAACACTCAATACATTTACTGCAAAGAGGAAAACAGAAGATTCAAAATTCAACAAATTTTACACACAGATTCTCTCACTGCAAAGAACCTCATAAACGCATCTAAAACTCATAAAATATTCTCACTGCCTACATAAATCACATTAGATAGAACAATATTCATGCTCAATAGCATATAATAATAATTTCAATCAGTCATGTTTTGAACCCTAATAGGGCGTTTATTATGACCCTCATGAAACAGGGAAAAACAGTTTGGACAGAAAAAGTCAGAATCCCAAACAAACATGTTATCAGATTGTGGTATTTGAGCCCATCAAACAGAGTTTCTCTAATGACTCAATAGGAACACCAAGATGCATCAGCTTGCTTTCTCTGGCCATTGTAGCACGCAGAAGTTCCACCACCAAAGGAAAGAAAAGCTAAGTAGTGATAGCAGGTGATGTAAATGGGGGGGGAAGAAAAAAAAAAAAAAAGTTCTGCCCCAAAAAAAGATCCCAAACAAATGGTGACAAATATTAGCCATCTTCTTCTATGACTTCTAAATATTAGCATGAGCACTGGCTACAGAAATCCTCATATCAGAAGTCTACCCCACAGCCATCACATACAGTCAGAGGGGATCTGTATTGGTAAAGGTAACAAAACACTAAAGATTCTGTTAGTGTCTAATGCTGAGGCGCCAGAATAATTAAACAGTTAAAGCAGCTGCACCATTTTGTAAAAAGTGAGACAGAAAAAAAACAAAAACAAAAAAAAAACAGTAGCTGAGACCCAAAAAAATCTGACGGATCAGATTGAGAATTTTGACCTGGGCCTCTCAAGGAAACGTCAACCTTTTAAATGTTGGAACAGATGTGCATCTTTTTTACTCAATAAAAATTTGTGAATGTACAGTAGGATTTCTTCACGGCTTTGCCTGTGTATACTGCAGACTGGACCCAGATCAGCAAGATGTTGAAGCTGTTGCTCCAGACTACTGGAACGAACAGCATCCCACAGACTGTCATCAGCTGCAAACTGTTTAAGCTGGCTTTAGACTCTGCACATAAAGCAGCATCCTGGAAGGTGGAGCCAAAGTGTATTTACTTATCAGTGAGCCTGAGCACAACCACATTACTTTGAAATGTGTCAGGATGAGAGTCAGTGCACACACCCTCCAGCCATCCTAATGTGTCATCCAATTTAAGGTCCACCCGGCTGCTCTCACTGAGGTGTCGGGAGATGACTGGTCGGTTCCCTCTGTAGTCTGCCACTGTGCCGGTGTAAAGCTCTCCGCCTGAGTAGCACACACAACACGCAGTAGCCAGCACAAGATTCATTTTTATGTTATGCTTTTCTTACAGGATGGACTATTTTTGCATCAGTCACTGGGAAAAGACTCATTTTCCTGTAGCATGGTTCCATTGACTTTAGAATTTCTCTATTTTTGGAAAGCAGTCGACTTTACTATATCAAAGTGTGTCATAGAAAAGCTGATTTCTTTTCATTTTAGAGGCAGATTCTGTATCAATGTCAACAAAACTGAGAAACTGATTTTCTCTGCATCTTTCAGCAAAATATCTTAATTTTCTGGTAAAATACAAAGATATGATTTAACTGAGGTCTAACTTAGTGTGTTGTGTTCGAACGTCTGTAAAGTAAAAAGAGTAGATGATAGGCTGGATCTCTGTTAAATTTGTTCATTTCTTGAGGTCTGAATAAATAAAAAGGAGTGAGTGAACACTAACGTTTAAACAATAAAACCTCCAACACACACACACCTTTAGAAGTTGTAGAGTCTGCTCTCTTTAGTAGGGACCATAAAAATGAGAGATTTCATGTTAAATGTCTAAGAGTGAAATCGTCGCAGTAGTGGCAGCATTGCCTTACCCACAATGATAGCAGTGTTGCGCTGGTAGGGGTCATAAGGGCAGCGACCCCTCCCTTCATCAGTGTTGAGGCTCATTGTGAATGTCTGTGAGTTCTGGTCAGAAAAGTCAAAAGTCATCAGCTAAAGGATTTTAAGAAATCCAAGAGACATCATGGTGTGATCTTGCATATGGACATACTGTATTTTCTTCCTTAATATTGTGAAAATGTCACTGATCTCCAAAAGCAAAACTTGTGTATTAGAAAGGTCTTATTATACATGGAGTGAAATAGTTCAAGCATATTTATGAAATTTTGGTAACTATGGCTGACCTGGAATATGAAAACACAAAATTCAGTGCATCATAAAATTTTATATTGTGAAAATTTCAACATTCTAAACTCATGGTGTTACACCCTTAGTAGCCAAACATCTGAAAACAGCTGCAGAGGTTTATCCTAACTGAATAAAATGAAGTGATGTCACAGCAGAGATATGGCAGAATAGAAAACTTACAATATATGTGCAGCGTGGACTAAAAGCGAATGTTCCACACGCGTACATGTGAGTGCTGTTTAAGAACTGCAGAACTCGGATGAAATTGGGACAGTCCACCTTAAAAGCCCAAACAGAAAAGTCAGAGTTGAGATGATTCTGTAAAACGAAAGTTACGTATGTAACTACGGTTCTATGAATCCCGGATTTGTTCCCTTCGCGCATGCGTCGTTCGAGCAATAATATCAACAAAGTCACACCTGTGACATATCGGATGATCAATCAGAGGCTGTGTAGTTTGGCGTCATCCGAGGCTCTGCACTGAATGACTAATACCAGCGATGTCACAAGGAATCCTGAGCACCGACCTCACTGAGAAGGCCTAGAGGACCCCTGTAAAAGAACTTGGTCCAGAGGAGGAGAGGAGGCCACATTCACATTGTAAAATCTAGTGAACGTGCTTGGAGAAGCCCATGATGCAGCAGCACATATAGCTTCCAGTGGAACCCCTCTCAAGACTGCCCAGGAAGTGGAAACACTCCTGGTAGAGTGTGCCTTCACGCTGACTGGCCGGGGGTGCCGCCCTGCAGTGTAGGCGTGGCAGATGACATCCACCATCCAATGGGAGACACGCTGTTTGGACAGAGGACAACCTAATCAAGGGCCCCCATAACACAAAAACAGCTGGTCTGAGCGTCTTATAGCAGCAGTGGCTGCAACATTTGCCTCCAGCGCCTTCACTGGGCACAGTAACTCACAACCATCACCAACGTCCCCACAGACGGGCTGAAAAAGTGCCAATCTCAATGGTTGGTTACAATGAGAAAACACCTTAGGGACAAATGCCGGGTTCGGCCACAAGGTAACACCAGAGCCATCTGAACACCTTCTGAGGCATGATGGGCTGACAGAAAGAGCATGTAGCTCACTGACCCTCTTAGCCGAGACAATCACCAACAAAAAAGCAGTTTTACATGACAACCATTTGAGGTCCACCCGAACCAAAGGCTCAAATGGAGGGTGGCACAGAGCACTGAGGACAGGTCCCAAACTGGTGCTCGCGGGGCCGGCGGCAGGTGCAGTCTACGAGCACCACGCAAAAAAAGAGAAACAAGGTAATGGCTCCCCACTGTACAGCCATCAATCGCAGCATGACTAGACAATATAGCCGCTACATAGACCTTAAGCGTCGAAGGAGGGCGGCCCTTATCAAGAAGGGACTGAAGAAGCTCCAAAATAGTGGGTACCGCACAGGTGACTGGATCATCATCACGGGCAAGACACCACCGCGAAAACAGACGCCATCTGTTTTCATATTGCTGACGAGCGGAGAATGCCCCGAATAGTGTCCCTAACAGGAGCCGAATACCCAGTCAGCTGCTGTTCAAGCCTTTCAGTGGCCACACCCACAGCCAGAGGCGTTGAGGATCGGGATCCCATAGCTGACCCCCCAACTGAGACAGCAAATCCATCCTTGGCCTAGGGAGGACCCTAGGCCAAGGATGGGCCAAGGCGTCCTGGCCCAGCGCACCAGCAGCCCCTGTAAGGGAAAACCATAGAGGACAATGAGTCGATGCCTCTGTGGCGAACAAATCGACGTCTTCCTGACCAAAAAGGCCCCAGATCAGGCGGACTACGTCGCTGTGGAGGGAAAACTCTCACGGAGCCGGCGCCTGTCAGGAAAGGGAGTCTGCTACCTGGTTGTGCAGGCCCGCAATTACACCGCCGACAGGGGGGATAGGTGAACAGATGACCATTCCAGGAGATTCCGGGACTTCTTCAGAAGCTGTGCTGACCTGGTGCCACCTTGGTGATTGATGTGGTAGACAACAGAGGTGTTGTCCGACCGAATCAGGACATGTCTCCCCTCCAGGTGGGGCATAAAGTGCCTGAGAGCCAAACGCACCACATGCAGCTCCAGCACATTTATATGCCCGGAGCCATCCTGTGGACACTAGCGGCCCTGAACCGCCCAATGCTGCCACACAGCGCCCCATCCCATAGAGCTGGCATATGTCGTGACCACCTCTCTGCGACACACAACCACCCCCATGGACACACCCCTGGACAAATAGGTCCTGTCTCTCCATGGACTCAGGGCACAAAGACACAGCCACGTTACCACAAGTTTGCGGTGCCTGTGAAGCCTGGCATCATGGTGCCAGCTGATCCACCTCTGCAACGGGCGCAGTGACAGCAGACCTAAGAGCACAACCAGAGAAACCGATATCAGCAGCTGCAAGAAGGCGATGTAAGGAAACTGCCTGCCCAGCCTGAATCAACTCACCAGCTGGAGAATGTTGTTCACCCTCTGGACAGATTGATAGGCTGTCATGGAGGGAGAATCCAAAAGCACTCCAAGAAAAGTGGTTGTCTGGGATGGAATCAGACAGCTCTTCTCCAAGTTCACCTTGAGGCCCAACCGGGACACATGAGTGAGCAGGCGCCTTGTATCGCGACATGCAAGCTCTTGAGGTGGGGCGCAGAGAAGCCAATCATCGAGGTATGGCAGAACCTTCACGCCATGGGCCTGCAGTGGGGAGAGGGCTGCCTTCCCGTTCCGAGTGAACACCCTCGGGGAAAGGGAGAGGCTGAACGGGAGCACACGGAACTGCCAGTGGCGACCCAGATAGGCAAACCTGAGAAAGCGGCGATGTTCCGCCGCAACAGGTACATGAAAGTAAGCGTCTGTAAGGTTGATTGATGTAAACCAGTCCCCACTTGTCACGATCCGAAGAACCTCTGCCGTAGTGAGCATGTGGAATGGCAGGACTTTTCTATACTGATTGAGTTCCCTGAGGTCCAAAATAGGACAAAAATCGCCTGTCTTTTTCGGCACGAGAAAATAGGTTGAATAGTAGCCTCCGGGCTGCCTCGATTGCACCCTTGGCCAGGAGGGCAGAAAGCTCCTGGTCCAAGGCTTGAGCCTTCACTGGGTCGGTGATTATGGTCACACTGACCCGGTGCGAGATGTGAGGCCGCCGTTGGAACTGTAGCCGGTAACCATGGGTCAGAGTGGCAACCACCCATGGATCTACAGCAAGAGCAGCCCAGTAACCGATCTGCTGATGAGAAAAATATCCGACGGCTGGCCTGGTGGCATCACTTCCTCCCTCCAAGACCCCTGGGGACTTTGGGGGGGGCACACGAAAGTCCCCGCTGGATCTCTGCTGTACCGCAGGAGGGCGAAACCTACCAGGCCGATCCCAACCCTGAGGAGGCAGCTGAATGCTGGGGCCAGCCAATGGGTGCCTCGGATTATGAAGAAGACGGGAAATCCCTCTGCTGAGGCCGAAAGCTGTTGTCTAGTCTGCCGTGCCTGAACAGTTCATTGCAGTGCATCCAAGGCAGCAGAACCGAACAATTCCCCTGGCACCACAGGAACATTGCAGAGGGTCCTGTGGCATGTGTCAGTCAATATGGACTGAGCCAGCCAGACCTGTCGGCGAGCCTGAACTAGAAAAGACATCACACACCCAAGCTCTCTGGTCATCAATGCAAAGGCTTTAAGCGCTGCATCGCCAAAGCCAACAGCTGCATCTGCCCCACTGGCATCCTGAAGGGATGCTGAAAGGGCAAACATGAGGTGTGCCAAGGAATTGCCAAGGCGGCCGGCACTCGCTCTGGCATTATACGCTTTACAGAGGAAGTCATCTGTAATACGACATTAAGCCCGCGGGCACCGAACATCATCACGCAGGGCTTCATCCGGGGACACAATGAGCGAGGCAACAGCAGGTTCGACCGCAGGCATGCGATCCAAGCCTGCCGCCACCGAGTCATTCATAGCTGCCAACACCCGACCATCGGCGGAGAGACGCGAAAAGGCTCTAGGGTCCTGCCAACAAGCATGCAACTCCCTGAGATACTCCTCAGATGGAGGGACAGAAAAGGGAGTAGGGGCTCATCCGCGTCTGAAAAAGGCACTGCTAGGAATGGACTCCACAACCTGTGGGACATCCAGCTGTAGCCGTCTCAAGGTCATATGCATGATGTCCTGCATTGAACTGCCACCAGAGTCACCAGCTGTACTCCGAGATGAAGAGCATGAGCCAGTCTCCAAAGCGCGGGACGACTGTGCCTCCTCCTCTTCATTCCTAAAGGGAGAGGCAGAGGCAGCCAAAGACAGCACGTCCTCTTCCACAGCCAACACTGGCATAGGTGGGGTTAGAGAACCCAGTCATGGGAGCATCCATCTGCGGTGCCTGAAGAAGGGATTTCATCTCTGCCAATTCTGCAGACAAACGCTCAACCTTTGTGGAATGACCCTGGTCAGATTTAGGTCGCCTCGTCTTAGGAGGAGCCACAGAGGCTGTGGTCTCGGTTCTGCACTTAGAGCGCTTAGCAGTGACCACCTGCCCAGAAGGTGGAAGGTCAATTCCACACTCGGGGCGTAACTGGGCTAAACAAGCAACTTTCACTGCATAGGGCATGTTCATGGTTTGGTTCATGCAGGGATTGTCTGACAGGGCCTCAACCAGGTGATCATGCCCGAGGCAGGCAGGGCACAGGTCGTGACCATCATCTGCCTGAAGGACAGCCCCGCAATCCGCACAACAGTGGGAGCTACATGGCCAAAACCGAATCGAGTCCCCCACAGGCAGGCAGAGCAGACCACGATTGGGAGAGGGGGCGCAGAACGCAACCGTCACCAATCACAAAGAAAGAGCAACAAAGGGGCTGAAAACGTCAGCTATGTCCAGAACAAAGGACAAAAACAAAAAATAAAATTGGGAGAGGGGGCGAAAACGCTGCCGTCACCAATGAAAGCAGCAAACAAAGTCAGGCGAACCAAACACAAAACCACGATAACAAGAGCGGCTGAAATTGGGAAAGGGGGCGAGACGCTATAGTCACCAGTTACAGAAAAAAAATAAAAAAAAAACAGCGGACGAACGACAGACAAATGCTGTCCGCCACGTCCAGCATAGATACAAAACCAAGTCCGGATTGGGAGAAGGGGCGGAGAACGCTATAGTCACCAATTACAGAAAAAAAATCCAGCGGACCAACGACAGGCAGACGCGGTCCAGCCACGTCCTGGACGGAAAAATAGATTAAGAGGGGGCGTGAACGCTGCCGTCACCAAACACCAGCAAAAAAGCCGGGGAGAAGAAAAAGGGGCTGACGCCGTCAACCACGGCTGGATAGGACCAAAATCCAAACAAAACTGGGAGAGGGGGCAAAAACGGGTCCCGTCCCCAATCAAAGTAATAACAAACCGCTTGTAAGGTCGGCTAAAATTGGGAGAGGGAGCGAGACGCCACCGTCACAAATTAAAGCGAAACGCCAAACTGAGACAGGCCAACACCGTTAGCTAAGCTCCAATAAACTGTACCGTGAACGAAGATCCGTCGCAGCGATATAGCGCTACTGCGGCCAACAAGCAGTCGGGCTTCCAACGACGGTGAAAAGATCCAAAAGGCCGATGCCATACAAAGCGAACAGCACGCGAGAAGAAAAGAGGAACAGAGCCTCGGATGACGTCAGGCTATATAGCCTCTGATTGATCATCCGTTCTGTCACAGGTGTGACTCTGGTATTATTGCTCGAACGGCGCATGCGCGAAGGGAACATTCAGGCTTTCAGCACCGCCCTCTGGCGGTCAGTAGGGATGAAATAGAACCAGTTTCCCACTGATAACTAACCCATCAGTCAGAACCTGATGAGAGCTCCACAAAGCCTACAGCTCCACACAGAGATATCCGTTACTATAGCGATGGTCAAATGGCACTAGCCATTTGGGTGCCATGAGATGTTTTAATTTGTGGAACAATCAAAACAGTAAAGAGCATATGCAGTGAAAATATAAGCCCTGTATGCAGGTTGATGAACCTGGATGAATTTTTTGCAGCTGTAGATTTTAAATGAGAGTGAAAATAGTCTACTGAAGTCACTACAGTAGACTATGATGGAATAACACTTTCAGAATGAAAACATAAATACATTTTTATTTTCTCAAGCAGATATGTCACATTTATATCAATTAACATGCTTCACACATTTTTATTTTAAATATCTCACTGTTATGATTTCAAAAATTATGATGATATTTTATGTCCGTAATTTTTTGGAATGGAGAGAATGGTATGAATGATATGATTACACTGTCACTGTAATCATTTAAATGTGTTTTTAATTATTGATACCTTGGGATTAAATGTTCTGGCTGGAAAACGTAAAGTTATTTAGTCCATACCGGAAGTTTGTGCATAATTGCAAATCAACACTTGCCATTTTCTTGCCCTTCATGGAACACTCTTCTAGGTCTTTTTCTGAAGGGCTCCAGTCCAGCTACAAAAAACAATCGATTCAATATGAGTGTAATATCCACATCGACCACCAGAGGGTGCAACAACAGGCAACAATTATTATGTCACTGCTGGTTTAGGAAAAAAGGAAAAGGCTGCTTCCCAGCAACAATGACCCTATAATGTAAGAGTAACAAACATTTCAGTAAAGAAAACATAAATTTTCATAAATTCTCAGAAGCAAATCAGAGTTGAAATAGAAAACTCAAAGAACAGAACCTGAAGCATCTCAGTCTATCCTAAACCATCAAGAACCTCCCGTACCAAACAGCTCAGTGTTTAGTTTCTGAACTGAACTGCTGATGATGACTGAGTCAGACTACCAGAGGCTTCAGCTTCTGATGAAAGTATGGCCTCTAATCACCACTGAACTGTTGTCCTTTGTATGTTGTGGCATTACATGACAGAGTGACATTAGTGACCAGTGTTTGGCATTGTTACATTGCAAACAGCTCAGCCTTTGGTTCACTGTTGTCCTGTACTGCAGTGGGACTTTGCACGGTGGAATTGTGACTTCCAAAGGAAACTCAACGTGGGGCTCAACCTATGTTTTACTGGATGGAACATAATTAATTAATTTAATGAAACCACTAAAAGGTCCATTAAACTCACCTACATCAGTGGCGTCCAAACGTTTTGACTTGACCAAAATCGTCAAGTCAAAAGTACTCACAGGACAAGAAAACGTTAAATCCGCAAAAAATGTACATTATTCTTTTTCGATGCTCAACGACAAACAAATCATACAATAATTTTAAAGAAGCTAGCTTGTTTGTCGAAAAGGGAAGTTTAAATCATTGTAGAATGAGTTGTTCACATTATTAAAATAAATAAATCCTGCTTGTAAATTATTTTAAGCTCAGATGAAAAAATATTCACCCTGTTTTCTGCAATTTGGGTCACTCTGTTTAATTTGTTAAGTCAGGTTTAACAAATTAACTCAAAGCAGATTTGGACTTTCTAAAGTCTAGGTAGAAGTCAGTTGATAAATGTTGTCCTATTTACCATCAAATTAAACAGAAAGCATCGTTGTTAAAAACAAATACTTTGTGTTGTACTTAATAAAGACCATTATATAAAAATTTAATTTGTCAGTCTTAATTTTGGTCTAATTAAAGAAAAGAAAATTCTCCATCTGCATCAATTACCTGTTTTGGTGGGCCTTAAATGGCCCATAGACCGCACTTTAGACACTCTTATTACATGCTCAGATATAGTTATCTCTCAACTTACTAAAATCCTTGTGAAAAAAAACAACAAAAAAAAGCCCCAAAGTAAAACAGTTTTTATATTTCCTGGCCCAGACAGTGGTGTTTGGGGTAACTATAAACACTTAAGTTTTTTTTTTTTTTTTTTTTTTACAGGGGATGTAAATGAAAACCATTTCAGCATTCAAAACTGACATTTTTCTCATTTTCTGCAGAACAGAGCTCTTTATTTCTCACTTAAGTTGGAGTTTCATATGGAGAGAGAGTGAAACTTTCCAACCTCAATTTCACTTTTCTACATCAAAACTAGTGGCAGTAATAAGTTCCTACAATCGTCAGCAGACAGACAGGGATCATCTTATTTAATTTAATCTATACTTTACCAGGATAAAAAATAATTCAGATTATAAATTTCTTTTCCAGAGAGTCCTGGCCAAGAGGCAGCCACAAATACAACACAAAAAACACACAGAAAATGTTAGGCTATAAAAAACAAGTACATCATTACATCGGCCTCAAGAACTTTTTGTTGATTCCCTCACCTTGCTCCTCAGGAGGACAGTGTCTTTATGACCAACATCCAATGCTAACACAGCATCACGAGCTCCTACATACAGTTTCTCTCCATCCGCACTGAGAAGCAGGGTTGTGGTGTTACTGAGGTCATGGCTGCTGAAGCTGGTGAGACTTCTTCCTGGGCTACCTGTTATTTAACACACAGCAACACATCTCAATTAAGAAGAGAAAAAAGAGCTCAAGGTGTAAACAGATGGGGCCTCTTTATTGGACAGGAGACCAAACAAAACCTTACATGATATTGAAGTTTATCATGTCAGAGAAGTCAGAAAAGCATCAATGGGATGAGAAAGCACTAAAAATGATGGACGCAAAGTTACTGAGCAATAAATCACCAGCTTGATATGCAGGGAAACTTTTTTAAATGGAATCTTAGCTAGTTTTCTGCACAGCATACTGAATGAATCCTCATTGCAATGTAAGTGTCACTAAGCATAGTTTTGGAACAATATTTGGTAGACCTCTACAATTTATGTGTCAAGCATTTATGCTATATGTCTCATATCTATATATCAGTGATATACTTGGCCAGTTAGATGGACAAACTGCCTTCAATGTCCAGACCTGATAAACATCGCTGGTGGCTGTGACACAAAAGCTCAGAATGGTGTACATTGTGTGATTATAAATACAGAAAAAACAACAAAAAAAATTGGTAATATTGTAATCATCATCACAGTTTCCAGCAATAATAACAGAAATACATGTCTTCCTGGTGTTGTACAGACTCGCCTCCAGAAAAAAACTAAATGTTTTGATATTTTGCACACATTTTGAGTTCTGTATTCTGTCACATTGTTTCAACCCTAATAGTGTAACTAGTTTACTGCATTCTATCATAATTCCAATGATTTCCATTCTCTGAAAGCAGTAGGTTTCAGTTATATAGTTCTTCTCAAATAGCTAAAAAAGGCTATTAGTTTTAAAATGATCTTTTAAAAGGGGCAGTGTTATGTACTTTCCAGATATATAGTGGAAAGTACATACTTTGTTTATGTGCACATAAATAAATTATTATTTGTGTGCACATACTACACATAAATAAGAATTAAAATAAAATTGACTTTGTAATTTAACACCTTAAAATTGGGCTCTTGTCTCTTTAAAATTGCAACTGTTTCTGAAACTCAGCCATCAGAAAGTCGTAACGGAATTGCTCCTCTATTAACACCTTAATTTATTTACCAGCATTGCAGAGAGAAGTAGCTTGTATTCTGAGCGGTTCATCCAAGTCTTTGCTAATTGGTTCCCCCAGAAGTTTGCACAGCAACAATTTCTCAAACATGCTTGTAAGAATCGACGCAACACTCCATTTTGTTGAGGGAATAACTTTATAACATGACTCCAAGCTCCAAAGAGTCATTTTAACATAATAACGCCGCTGTAACCTTTTAGTGCCTAACACTGCTTCTCTGTTAGGCTCTTCACTTCACTTATAGGCACAGTGCTTCATTCCTCATTCCTGAAGGGTAAAACATTCGCTGTCTTCCAGTATCAGACCATCAATCATGTTGAACATAAAGACGAGGCTTCACTCACCCATTGGGAAGGAGACTCTGGGAGTCAGCCTGGTCAGGCATGGCCTCAGCAAAGCCAGCAGGGTTACAGTGAGACGCAGCAGGCAGTGACTGTCCATTGGCTCTGATGACATGGACAGTCAGAAGGTTAGATGACCATCACACACACCCTCAGAATCTTAGCAGGGAAGAAACGGAGCTATACTGGAATCTCAAACCATCTTCAGACCTGCAACAGAATCAGAGACACATCACATAATTTGCTGCTATGTTCACTAAATTGTTACTGTTTATTATAGTGTTTAAAATGATGTTCAAAATGTTCTTATCAAGAACAGCTACAGACAGAAATGCAGTAAAATCTGAAAAAAAAAAAAAAACTTTAAAGAAGCACAGAAACTCTGTGTGTTTAATAATTATTCATGATTATTACAAGATGACTGTTAATGCTGCTGTCTTGGTGCTGCTTTATTTACCTGCAGTATTTAATACAGTGGTTAACAAGTTTGTTTCACCTCTGGACTTGCTTGACAGGACTAAAGGCACAACCTTGAAATGAATGATGGGAATTTCACTACAGAGACATTGTTATGAAGGACAAAAACTTACAAAATAAAAAGTAAAAGCATAAAATTAGGTAATTTTTTTGTGTTTCCTTATACAAGTGTTTCTTCTTCTTACCAAGTCTCCTTTTCTATGACTTTTCCTGATGCATTTCTGCCTCTTTATGCAAATGAGGAGGGTGGATAGATAAGAGGCATAGAAAAGGAACCAGAAGCTACTAACCCTGGCCATTTTCTGTATTTCCCATAAAGAAGCATAATGATGGACCAACAATGAAACAGTGAGTTGTTTCTATCTTTCCAAAACCATATTATCACTTATTTGGCTTTAATAAATAATCATTTTAACTCAGTTTTCATGGTCATTCAAGATGATTCCTCCTGGATTCCTCCAGGGTAACATCTGAAATGCCATGTTATTTTGATTAAATAAATGTGTAGTTGGAAAACAAGCAGCAGCACCAGCTTGCTTTGCAACGTCTGGGCAACTGTGGTGTACCAGGACTCTTTCTCTGTTTCTTGTGTGATAATAAAAATGAAGGTTTTCTCACAGTATTTATGTTAAAATTTTGCCCTTGTTTTTTTTTTTTCCTCTATTCTGTTTTTAAATATTGAGTCACACGACTTTACTTTGATTGCCTGGCTCACTTCGCTGCTGTTGCACATAATTTTTCCCAAGTTTCAATATAGGATGGGACAATAAAGGATGTTTCTATTCTATTTTATATACAGGTTGGGGTGTCTGGTCAGAGCTAGCTGGAGTGCCCCCTAGCGGATGTTTTAGATAACACTTGTTTGGAACAAACTGTTTTCTGTAAACTTGTCCAGCGTTAGAAGCAGTGAACTCAGCACATAGATTTATAGTTGTGTGTTTCTATAAAGTGTGTTAAGCTGCTAAAACACGTGAGTTCAGATGATCACTCTGTTGCTTCACAGTCTGAAGGCCTTAAGCGCAAAGTGCTGACTTTAAACTTCACCCCAACAACAGCCACTTACCTGCTCATTTTATTCCGTGTGGTTTCTGTACCTTTACAATAATAATAATAATAATAATAATAATAATAATAATAATTACTATTATTTTTTTTTTATTATTATTATTGCAAAACAACGCTCTCACATTATGTATGTTTCAGTAGTTCAGCCTGATCTTACTGTGGCTCTTCTCTTCTCCATCGCAGCCTTCCTGTCCTTCTCATGTGACCGCTGTTGTCTGGCTGATCCTCCGAGGTAGACCTGCAGCCATAAGCAAACCGCAGAGCGGTTCTACTGATCAATCTGCCCGAAACTACCCACGGTGAGCACAAAGTATCTTCAGTTGCTGATAGCTACGACAGCAGCTGGAAAACCGGAAGTTGTTGAGAACGTGCAGCAGAAGGAGGACGGAATCAAGACCGCTGCTATTGGATGTTCAGCTGCGTTTTTTCCTACAAATCCAAACATTGCATTTTTGAACGGATTATTCAATTCAGTTTACTTACACATCACCAATTTACAACAAATGTCATTTCAATGTACTTCGCAAAAAATTATTTCAATTCATTCCAACTGATTCTAGTTATCAGTCAGTACATTGTCCTGAATATCGATTATTAAAAGTTGATTAAGTTTCATACTTCATCTATCTATCTATCTATCTATCTATCTATCTATCTATCTATCTATCTATCTATCTATCTATCTATCTATCTATCTANATCTATCCATCCATCCATCCATCCATCCATCCATCCATCCATCCATCCATCCATCCATCCATCCATCCATCCATCCATCCCAGGGATGTGACAATACCTGAAAGACGAGAGGCACAGGACATTTTAATATTACTTTCAAGAAAATTTCACAGATCAAATTTATACATCAAAAAGTTATTATTGATTTTGTATAGTTTGACAAGAGATTTAAAGCAAAACTTTATATTTTGCCCTTTCGCAGCACATTCTAAGAAACCTCTGCAGTAATACTAGAAAAAACTGCTGCAGACACACCAAAGACTTTTTTTTTCTCTTGCCCCCGACCTCTTTCTTCTTCATCTCGGTGTGATGTCTAACATCATGCTATTCTCACTGCAGTCCAGAGTCACAGCTGTGCGCGGAATGGGCCAGTAAACCAAGAAGTTGAGCAAGGTAATAAATTATTGACAGTTTTGTCTCACAAACAGTAACAAATAGTAACAGAGTTATAATAGACAGTGTTTTGCTTGTTATTTTGCTGGCTATTATCTATCTCTTTTCATGTAAGGTATAAAAAGAGCCTTCCTGGGGTTCTTCAGAAAGAGTTTAGTGTTGAAGAGAGGTATAAATCACATCCATTTTTTTCTGAAAGGGATGTGCAAAAAGGAAGAGAAAGCAAAGAAACCTCCTGAAACCTGGTGGTAACCACGAAGTATTTCTGCCACTATGTGCAGTAAGCTAAGACGATTCATTACCAAAGCATTGCACAGAGGTAAAAGAAAAGACACCTTCATAAAAAAATAGTATTCCTGATGGAAAAATTGTCATGAGCTCTAAATGTCTGCTCAGAGATGGAAAGAGTACAAAAATAATGCACTCAAATCAAAGTACAGTTACTTTGATACGATTTTACTAACTAAAATTAACAGTGTAGATTGATACTCAAATAACAGTAAAAAGTACCTCATTATAACTGACTTTTAAAATTCCATCTATCTAACAGTTTTAAATAACTGACTCTAAACTAAGAACCTGATCCTCTGTTTTCAGCTTCAACCAATACAAATTATAATCACAAGTTACTGATAAAAAGTACATACAAATTGTACTTGATTACAGTGATGAAAGTGGGTGGTTATTTCCAAGCCTAGCGGCACATCAACATGTGACAGGTGGAAACTGGCATGGAAAAATTGGTAGGTGTGTGGGTATGAGACAGTTTCTTCACACCTACTAAATAGGAGTAAGTTAAAGATGGTGATGGGTGATAAGAAATGTCTCAGTGTGAATCAACTAAGGCGTGAAAGCAAAGTCACAAAACACAAAAACATAATAGTTCTATGAGACCAATTTCCATTGTCAGCTACAGATATTGTTTTTACTATCAATATTAGTTTAAGTAATGTGAGATTGATGTTAAAAATAATGTGGGAGAATGCTATGGGGAGACAACATGGAGAGAGAACAAAGTAAGCAGGACTCAACTTGACAGATTTTTGCAGTAATATCTCAGAATGAGAAGCTGCTGGGTCTCAAACCCGGTCAGGACCTTTCTGTGCTTCCATGTTCTCTCTGTGCATGTTGATTTGGAATCCTTCCACAGCATAAAACTGTGCATGTTAATTAGCACTCTAAATCTCCCTAAGTGTAAGTGTGTACTAAACAACCCCCAACATACTGAAAACCCTGGCAGGATTAAGTAGTTGAACTTGGATGAAATTAAAGTGTGAGAAACTCTTATAATACTTAGAGTCCAACAGATGACTCAGTCAATTGTTTATGGCTCTTGACTACAGCTGCCGCTTTCTCTTCCTTTAAGGCTCTTTTGCTATTTGGGGAAGCACATCTTGTCAAATTATGTTCTCACCTTTTACTTGCCAGGATAGCAATGCCTTTACCACCAGTGCAAATCAAGTCATGTCTAATGACTGGTTTGCATGAATTGTAAGTCTCTGTAAGTATCGTATTCTCATCTAAAAAGAAATGCATTAAGAAATCAAGGAAACTCAGTTAACTAAATTTTAATTTAAATATTTACATTTTTGTTAAAGTTCCGTCAAAAGTAACCTAACATGAGGAGGGTTAGGAGGGTTTTACTTAGAAATAGAAAGCTTGGCAAAAGTATTGTAATGAAAATAAGGATAATTTTATTAAGAAAAACCTAGTTTTCAATTCTGTATGTCTTTGAGAAGTTGCTGGTAGAATGAGCCCCTATTAGGTACTGATTACATGTTACAATGTTTTTAAATTGGTCATAAACTGAATGTGTGAGTACCTTGTGTTGAGTAGCTTGTTTTCTGCAGAGTTGTCTGAAGAATTATTAATCTTAATCTGACTTCCTCCACACAATTGCTCCCCAGTTTCTTTAAATTTTCACCTCCTCCATTATCTCCACACACAAATGAGTTGTTCTAATGGAGCTGGTAAAACCATTCTGCACAGCTCTCTGTTGGTGTTCTACTTACAAAAGGTCTTTGTTGGAAGAGAGTACCTTCTTGGTTCTTTTCAAAAGTAACTCCACTTCTCCACTGAACTTCATCCCAATGTCAAGGTATCACTTTCACCTGCCATGGCTCCCAGTTACACCATGGAATTCCAGAATAGGGTCCAAATGTAGGTTCACACAGCAGTATGAGGAAAGAACCACTGCAGGGAATAAAACTTTGAGGAGTTTTACAGTGAGTGTGGTGAGGACTGGAGTGTGTAAGATGGCTAATAAGGAGAAAAGAAGCTTGGAGAGGATTAGCAGTGACCTGAAAACAGCCTTGTGGTTACAAGCTGTGTCCCTTCTAGTGTCAAACATGAAAATGCTGACACATGGTTGACATTGAGCAAAACTACAAGTCCCTCCATGGTGTCTGCAAAAGATCGCTGACTAGAAAAACAAAACTGTGTCATAAAAATTGTTCAAAGAATCAAGGGTCATAATAACTTTAAAAATTCATCCATCTTTGGCATTTATGTGCTTATTCTTGCAAGATGGCAGGGTGCTGGTATTAGGAACATTGGACTGGAACTTGGAGGCTCAATGTCTCTATCAGTCACTGGACAGGTTGCCAGTTTGTGACAGGGTTATTAGGGCAACTCTAATAATCGTATTGAAACCTAGGGCAATTCAAAGTCACCAATAGCAGCCATGGGTTGCATCATGGTAAAAGGACAATAACAACACCCTTAGGAGACTCCATACACAATGACTTCAGGCTGGCATTTGAAGCCAGTAAGGCACCAATAGTACCAGTCACTGTGGACCCAAACACTTCACCTAAATATTCCAAATTTATTTTGAAATCTTCGATGCAACATACTGCTTTGTATGTGCAAATTTCTTGTGACCCATGTTCACTAGAAACATGGCCCTAACCCAGGGAAAGCACTGTTTCCCTGACCTAGAAACACTGCTTCTTCTTTCAGGGCCCAGTCGATTGCAGGGAAACATATAGTGTGTGTGGAGAAGATTTCTTTGAGCAAACTGTGATCATTAATTATTAAGCACATAGATTGTCCAAGAAAAAAATCACTTAATGAAATGGTGGAATCCAATGTATCACTTTCTCTGCACATAATTTATTATACTCATAACTTCTTAAAACCATCAGATAAAGTTTAATGACATAATAACAGGCAATAAGCTAGTTATATTTCATTATTGTAGATGACAAATTTTCTCAAACCTCCAATATCCTTTGATAGTCACAATTACAAAATCAAAAGCAAATACTAAGTAACAAATTAACTACCGTGAAATAGAGCCATGTTATAATACTGAAGCAAATAGGCAGCTTTTTTATATTAACTGATGAAGAGTCGCCTGGTCATTTACATTCCTATCTAACCAAATTTGCACTTCAGCGTGACCTGAAGCTTCTCTGCCTTATGAATTCATTATGACTGTTTGACCAGCTTTGCTGCACATTTTGCTAGTGCCATGATGAAACTCTATGGATTTTGTGCCGTTATTGTTCTGCTGTCTTTGGCTAAGGGGTGGAGTGCTGGTAGGATATTTTTTACTTTCTGAATAAACAAAATGTGGATTTGTTTTGATTTTTCATATTTGCTTTTGCTTGGATCATTTGATCAAATCTTTTGAAAATGTAGATTTTACAAACATAAGAGTAACCAATAACAAAATGACTTCATGAGGAAACCTTAGATCAATTCACATTTACTGTAAATGTAAAAGGATGTCATTTTTGGAACCATGCTTTCACCACCGAGTGTTAGTTGATTAGTGCAAACGCTCTGGGCATTAGAAGAATGCTGAAAATAGCATACTTAGCACTAATCTCCATTAATTTTTTTCTTAATTTCTACAGCCTAACCCAGGCGCTCTATTATGTTATCAGTACATGCTTAACCCTGACCCTGAACTCAATTGAAACCTTAACTAATGACTGATGCAGAAACAGTGCTTCTTCTTTCAGGACCCAGTCATTGGGCCTTTAAATACTACGTTGTGTCTTCCCAAAATAGTATTTGTTGGAAAAATGGGGTTTTCAATGTATCAAATACACCAACACATATCACACACGTGTGCTAAAAAGAATGATTTATGAAGGCATATGGACAGCTTATTCTTCAATGTTTTTTGTCATGCACTATAACCACAACAGTGTGTTAAAGTTAAATAAGAGGTAAGCTAGCTACTCATTGCACTCTAGGAGATTTCCAACATAGAGTTGTCCTTCAGCTGTATCACAAAAGAAATAGAAGATCTCAGTCCTTAAATAATATCCTTAAAAAAGCCTCACAGACTCATAGCAGAAATTGGTTCTAATCTTTCATAAATTGATTCAAAACAGCTTTAATTGTCTTTTAAAAATATAAAAGAACAGTACAGCAATCTGCTTTCACTGAAGCTTTATGTTTCCTAAAAAAACACTTTTTTTTTCTACTATAAGGAATTTGAACAGGTTGACTATAAAAAAATCCCTTTGACTTAATATTACACCAAAAATGACACATTAAACATGGAAACAGCCAAATGATTTCCACTCACAGATGACTAAGCAGGATCCTCTTTGGGTAGTGCAAACAATCTAGGGTGACCAACAACTGCTATTTAAGTTTGAAAAAATGAGGACCTCTGGCGTTCCTGAGCAGAACTACACATTCAAAATGATATCTGAAAATGTGGAGGGATTAAGTGTTTTAGCTCTAACAACGATTGATACGCAAATATTAAATATCTGAAAGTAAAACAGAACATGTAATTATGTTTTTTTTAAACTTGGTGTAACAGATCATTTGGAGCAGAATTCAGGGTTTTTCTTCCCCACAAATACCCTTGATGTGAACACTATGTTCTTTCACATTTAATTTCAGCTGTTTTGTTTCATTTTCCTTTTTTGACATCTTTTTACCATAAACTGAAAAATAAAATACTTTAATACACATCTAAATGTATAATTTCAGATTGGAAACTTGAGAGAACACACCCAAGCTTCATCCCCCGAGACAGGTAAGCTTTAAGACAGTGCTGATCTTTTTTAAATTTAAATCTGGCAATATCTGGTAAAACAGTGGCACTGTTTAAAAATGTAACAGCAAATCGCTATGTAAATGAGAATAAAGAAGAATATATTTCAAAGATAAAACATTTTGCTGAATATGTAAATTTTATGAACTAAAATGATTGTATCAAAGTCCAGTCAACATATAACTACAGATTTTGTGAATGAAACAAAACATTTAACACACAGTGGCTGTCTAACAAATCTCATGTGACCTTTAGGGAAGATGGCCATATTTCCAGCCACCAGACTATCATTATAATGGAGGAAGACCCTGCTGTGATTGAATCAGCTACTTATCTGTTTGAGAGGAATCCATATTCATCCACTTTGATGAAGTACCACAAGGGGGCACTGCACATGCTCAGAGGTGGTCATTTGATTAAAATCAGAAGTTATGATATTGTACTTGTTGGCCATGGTAGAGAGGCTTCCACAGGAGAACTCTACTTGTCTGGTTATGATGCAGAGGAAGTTGCCAGATTGGTATCCAGCCTGAAGACAGACACCTTCATCGATCTCATTGACACCATCAATTTAGTCAGCTGCAACCTTGGAAATAACCAGAACTTTGCCCTGAAGCTGCTCCAAGGTCTCCGATCTCTGAACGTGGCAACAAAGCTGCACCTACACAAGACGCTCATATCAGTCTCCTCTGATGGGGGAATAATGAGCGGACAAGGGGGTGTCTGGAGGTCCGATGACTACAGCAGTAGAGTCATTGCTGAACTCAGCCCAACAAATGACCTGTTGACAAGGCAAACATTTGGCTCTGCAGGTTTAGTATTTCCAAATTATAAAGGAAATGTTCTGTATTTTAAAAGTCTAGAGTGGCCAAGATATCCTCAAATGTTCGTCCCAATGGAACTGCGCAAAAAGTACCCTTCTATAGACTGCTTGGAGGGGCTCACTTGGAGTTTGTTCTTTGAGGAAAATGAAAAAAGACGCGCTCCAGATTATAACCCCAACAACGACCACCTGAAAGCTGTTTGGCTTGAAGTGACAGAAGAGAACAGCATTGTCCTTAAACATATCTCCAACATACAGGACCTCCTTGTGGAGATCCGCTATAGTGCTAGAGAGGACGTGGCCTCAGAACAGCATTATGTCCTAAATGACTGCATTTATAAAATACATGGGAAAAACTTGAGTGCAAGTCTGGTAGGAAAGTTTCTGAGGACTGACAATAAAGCTGAAATTGAACTATTTCATCAGACTTTTGGTGACCAGCTGGGGGAATCTTCCCTGCTGGAGCTGCAGCAAGGCCTTAAAGCATCCAAATTTACTGACTTCTGCCGCCAGACATTTCAGTTCCAGCAGTGTACCTACAACTGTGAAAGGTGGGGACGTTACTTCATGGCAGCAGTTTTCTCAGCATCAGTACGCAATTTCCGAACCTTCTCACTTTTTTTGATGAGTGTTATCGGCTGTGAAGTGGGACACACTCGAGGGACTGACAGTGCCCTGTGCACAGCGTTTGTTGGCGATGACCACCCCATGATTACTGATCAGCCCTGGCCTGACCATCTGAAGCGAGGATTCTATGGTTGCACTATTGACAACTATGAAATGGCACCACAGAACAGACGGATCTGGCTGGATCAAGTTGTTGCAAAGGAAAATTCTCTGTACATTAAATCAAAGCAAATGATGGATGCTGTTAATCACAATGACCAAACTGAGCTGGAGATCTTTGGCAAGATTAAAGTCATGAACAAGTATGTGTTTTCATCTTATCTGGAATACTTTCGTGGTACACCTGAAGGCAAGAAACTCAAGAGAGGATGCACTCCCTCGTTCAATGAGAACTAAAATACACAGTTTTAATATGTTTGGGTTAAATTTGGGTTGTTTGTGAATGATAACCCAGCTAGTGCTAAGATGTCTCCCATGCTCTGCATTAAATAAACACTTTTATCATTAAACTTCTGTTATATCTTCCTAATTCGTAGGAGATTAGTTAGCATAAATATGTTGACATGTTTATCACAGGCTTTGGAATTCTTTCACTGCAGTCTTTAAGGAATAAACACTGGCAATGAAGTTTTGTTTTGATCATTTTTTGGGTGCAAGTACTTTTGTATTATTAAAATGAATTCTCCTGGTTTCATAAAGACATGAGTGCATTAAAAACATAAAAACCAATAGGAACCACATAAAAGGAAAAGCATGATGGGATGTTCACGAGGAACCAGCAAGGAGTGAAAGCAGGAGACGTGTGTAAATACTAGATGGTACAATAGACCTGGGTTGTTTACAATAGACCTGGGATGTACGTTGCAGAGTGAGTTCACCAGACTAATGTTAGAGTCTAATATCTGGGTTTTAACAAAACCAAGGTGACAACAAAACCACTCATCACAGGTGTATTGAGAGAGAGCAGAAGGCAAACTGAGGAGAGAGAAAGAAAGAAGGAATGAGGGAGAGCACACAAATGGTAACTAAAAAATGTATCTAACTGTAACGATGAACAACTAAACAGAAGGAATAACATAAACTAGAAAAGGACAGAAGTAAAACAGAAAGTCTGTTTTACATCAATTAGTGCTTTAAGTCAACTTAAAGCACTAATTACAATAAGAACGGATAAAAAAGAAAAATCAGAACTAAGAACCCAGAAAACCCAAAACAAGCCAGGATCCTGACACTCGGTGCACTTTGGTTGTATCCAGTAACTGTAGTAGGCCAGACACTCATGTTCTCTGCTTGGGATAAAACTCCTCATAGTAGTGCAGTGGAAAGCCTTAGAAATAGCTTTTTTGTTTCGTTTTTTGTCTTCCAGCTGTCTTTGAATTTCTTCAGACTGGAGAATGATGGGCTGATTTCTCAGGAACCACAAATATGGAAATGCGATAGCTGGGCCCACTACCAGCTACTCTGCTGGAGGAAGCAGAACTGAAGTCACATATTTATGACTGGTGGGGAACGGCAGTCCAGGGTCACAGGTCAGCCTGTGACCCTGCTATGCAGAGTGGGCCCAGTAAAGTGTCCAGGGTGGAACAGCAAGCAGAGGCTGAAGAAAGCTGACTTAGGGCAGGAGAAACTAACTCTACTGGTGAGGTACAGAATGAAAAGAGCAACCTCTGACTAACGTATTAGATACATTATTCTGCTTGTTCACATTGCTTGCCAGATAAGCTTCTCTATTAACATTTGGTGAAAATCTGGCAAAGGAAATATCAGCTGGTAACAGGCAGTATAAAAAGTTGAAGTAGTAGTATTAAAAATATCTGGTACAGTTTTTGCTCTTATTTTGTCACATATTGCTCATGATATGGAAATGAAACTGCCATGGTGGAATGCCCCTGGCACAAATTCAGCAGGATGGGTGTGGCCACAGAGAGGGCCTTTGCTGGTTTCATTGTCTACCACAAGAGTTTTAACCCCACTTTGGTTTTGTTAAAACCCAGATATTAGACTCTAACACTAGTCTGGTTAATTCACTCTGCAACTTACTGAACATATGTGATATATATTGATTAAAGAACCCTGGTATTTGTACAAGTCTTAAAACTATTAGAAATGCCTGTTCATTCTAAATCTAATGAAGTATAGAGTGTGAGTTTATTGATCGGACACAGAGAATTCCCAAATAATAGATTTTACACAGGTGAATAAAAAGTCAATTCACAAGAAGTTGAAATAAATGGTTTTATTTTTAAACAAAAAAGAGTTTCAATTTGTGTGGTTAGATATGTTAACATTTATGCTAAAACAATGGAACAATACACATACAATTTTCAGTTTTTTATTGTTATGTTTTTTTATCTTAAAAAAATGACATCGTTGTGTTATCTGTCAATGTTAATCTTGAGAATGATGGGCTAGCTTGCAGATGCACAAGTTTTTTCTTCAGACGTTGTTCACCTCCAGCAGATGAACAACATAAAAATCTGGGGATTAATAAAATATTGTTTAATTAAGTATACTTTCCAGTTGTATTTTATCTAAAAAAAAAGTGATTCCATGTCAGTGACAGGGGAATGATAATTACGACATGATTACATGATTTTATAACTAACCCGTTCTTTGTTCAGGGTTGGAAACCATTTGTTGTGGTGGAAATAATATTGGACATTTGTTATATTGCTTAAAATGTAAGTATGAGAGATAGATCAATTTTTGAACTCCAGACTGAAAACTTGCTGATGAGCTGAAAGCCTGTCCTTCACAGGAGGATGCAGTTGCAAGATGAACCTGCCTGGCTGAGGACATTATGCTGGCTGGAGGCGACTGACTCGATTAAGCTCCAGAAGTGTTTGAAAGAGATGCCCTCTCCATCTGCTACACCCATCTTACGCAGAACATCTCCCAGTCCCTGTTCTGTGTTGATCCCCTGTATGAACAGAATGAAATAAAGATTTGATTATTAAGCCATCAATCAGAGATTTGCAGCATAAAAACAAACTCCAGTATGCTTTTTCTTCAGCAGTGGATTGTTATGGAGTGAGTGTGAAAAGCAGGTAGCTGAATTTGCTGTTTTTTCAATCACACTAATGAAGCTCCTAGTACTGGGCCTTTCAGCAGCTCTTCAGAGGCGATCCTTGACTTTTGGGTACATTTTCTGCATATTCTTTCAACTTAAAGCACTTTGGTTTTCCATCATTCTTCTTCCCCATTATCTTAGTAGTGACAAACATTTTTACATATCATTAATTAGGACAAAATCAGCCATGCCAAGCAGAATAACCGGTGTATCGGCTCTCTATGTCTATTTCACAAGCTTTCATGTGCCCAATAATTATTACCTATTCATTACACCTCCTCACATATCACTTCATTTCTAGACTAATTTGTGTGGATTTCTTGTACGTGGTAGATGACTCGGGTTGTTACTGGAATCTGGTGAGAAACGTCACAAATTTTTTTATTATCCTTGCTGTGTGTGTCTTTGACAGCAGGATAGCAGTACAAACCAAGAGAAACAAAGGATGCCGAGTATCGTTTTTAAAGGCCTGGCCTTCATGTAGCACGTTCTCTGTCATTATCATCATCAAAATGAATGCATACTATTAAAATGATTCAAGACGAACACATAAAGTTACAAAATATGTTTCTGGATTCTCCAGATTTCAGCTGTTTTGGCCCTGTAGGAAAGTCTTCCTAAGCCTGACCTGAGGGCCCTGCTGCAGCTTCCAGGATTCAGGATGAGTCCAGAATCTGCTACCGACTGCTTCGAACCAAATTCCACAGAAAACAGTCAGCGATTCAGTGTGGTTTAATAAGTCAATGTTGTTTAAGAACCAAAGAGGGGCCTGCTTAATGCCAGGTTTGTGGTCCCAATATTATGTTAAAATGGCAAAAACTGACTAAATACATCAAGTTAACCATAGTGTTCCTGTTCCTACAAATATCAGGTTTCAATGGATGCAAACGTTAGCAAAGTTGACTATTCTTAAATTTGGCTGTTAAAATTGTTTAATAAAAAAAACTCTCTTTTATTTCTCTACAGTTTCATTTAGACATTCATGTGGTGGTACTAATCACTAAAAGGTTTAATATGAAAACCACTGGACATAAAACAATTTAACAAAAGGTACAAAACATTTCACACCACCATCAGCTTTAATTTCAATACAGGAATCGTCTCTGGCAAATAACACAAGGAAAAGGAGATGGTGGAATCTCATGCAGTGACATGACTACTCGGAGTTATATATATATATATATATATATATATATATATATATATATATATTTTTTTTTTTTTTTTTTTTTTTTTTTTTTTTT
>CAEGAD010067867.1:0-61292 GCA_903067055.1 Poeciliopsis paucimaculata
ATATGTATATATATGCGTCATTCAGTTTAATAATTTCTAATTTGACTGCCTATCCAAATATGTTTCCTTTTTCAAATTACTCTCTTAGATATAGTGACTTTAATAAAATACATTTTTCTTTCCTTCTCCTGAGTTATATTTTCATTGTACGATATAAACTTTGTTTTGACTGTAATCTATGTGCCACTGTTATTGTTAATAAAGTTTCGCAGAAAAAACCCCCCCCACTATAAAAGCTCTTCCTGTTTTTCCAGCGCTTCAGCAGCTTCCGCAGGTCGGTTAGTCAGTCGGTCGGTGGCAGCAGCTCACAGCCGGGGACTGACTGGACGCCCTTATAGCACCGAGTCAGACGGTAGGTTAAGTCTCGACAAGGAGTTTAAATGTGTAAACGCAGACCAGCCTCCTGCTCTGAAGGAACTTCCTTTTAACAAGATTGAGCTGTTTGTCTTTATGGTTGTGCCACCAACCTGAGCGCGAGCGCGCATATAGTTACTGTCTGGTTGTGTTGTGCATGATCTCTGATCTCTGATCTGCAGAGATCCGTTTTTGGAAGACGTACCTTTAAAAAAAAAAAAAACCTAAAGCAAAAAAAAAAAAAAAAACATTCTTACGACATCTCCCTCAAAAGAGACAGTACAATGTTGTGTTTTGTTTTGCACCTAATATTCCTGTTTTGTTTTCCTTACAGAACCATCTCTGACCGAAGGCAATAATAACACACCAAAAATGATGAGCTTCCTACTCAGGTTAGTGAAACAGAGTGATGCACTTTGAGCTGGCAGAGATTTGTACAAGTGAAACCAGATTGTGATCTACAGAAAATTAGGAGGCTCACCGTTTAAACGTTAAATCAGAACAAACCTCTCTTGTTTTTGGTCAGTTAGAATCTAAATTATTTTTTTGCTGATGATGATAGAAAACAAATATGAGAGATGTACTTATTAATGTCTTCAAAATCAGAAGATTTGGTATACACTGATTACTATCTCATTAAACAATGAAGGAAAACTTTTCATAAGTTGGTACATTTGAGTTGACTGAAGCCCAACCTGAAGAATAAGAAATAACCCACAATATCAGGAAGAGAAATGTGGAGCTGCAGAAGTCCTGTGCATCCTTGGGAACAATTTCCAGATGTTTGAAGGCTCAGCAGTTGTCACAATGCTATACTAATATAGGTATGATGGGAATTTTGTTATGTTTGCTTTCCATTTCATTTCTTGATTTTACAAATCTGACTTTAAAGTATGACTTGTACAACTGAACTGAGCTTTACAAAAAAAAGAAAGTGGTTAACCAAAATTAAGAGCCAAATGTGTTTTAGTACAAGGCCAAAACTCATCACGACTTGTAATCTGATTGAATATGACTGCAAATTTGTGGAGATTTTATTAGTATAAACTTCAAGTGAACACTCTGCGTCTCCTCTAACACTATTACACTTTTATAAAGTAGATTCCTGTTCTATTTTCCTGCACCCTTTTCTTAGACAGCAGTGTGTACTTTGCTGTGGACCGTCACCACGATGTACAGACTTGAGCTGGTATAGGAGAACAAAGGACTGAAACTGCTATTCACAGCACCACTGAAAAACATATGGAGCATATAGGGCCTCAAACTCATTTTAACTTGGACCAGATAAAAAAATCTGAATGGTCTTAAATGTCCGGTTGTGCCAGAGTCTGTTAATAAAACCCATTGAACTGTTAAAATATCAATAAAAAGTGGTTTGTTTCAGCATTCCTTAAGTGTGTGACATCTCTCTATACTGATCGGTCCAGCCAGGAGTTTTTGATTGTGTTTGCAGGTTTTTGCAATCAAAATTACAGATTTTGTGGTGCTAATTTAAAAATATTTGTAGCAAATTTTGACAATATTTAACGTATGATGGTAAATATGACTTTTTATCAATCACTATATCGATCACGGACTACAACTTGACATGAAGTAAGGCTGAGCCTTACCGAGTATTGAAAAATTTTGAAGCCAGCAAGAACAACAAGAGCCAACAAGCCAGAAAAAAACATTTTTGTGGGTTTGTGAAAAACTGGAGGGACTTGTAGATGTTATTTAGTGTCTGCAGGCCAATCTATAAATCTAAAATCTATAAATCCACGCACAGGTCCCAGATTTGGCCCCGGGCCCTGAGTTTGACACATGTGATAAAGAGTATTATTATATGTTATGTGCTATCTTGCTGCACTTTAAAATCCTGTGTTTTCAAGCATGTCATGTAGTTTTTATTCATTTTAATTTAATGAGATGGTTTTGGCTTCAGGAAATCTCTCATTTTAAAAGTCAACATTGGCTTTAATCTCTTGGTTGGGATGTTTTTATTGAAAAGGACCTAAGGTTATAAAGAAAATAAGTCACCCTTAACTCAAAATCTGAAGTTCACCTTTACCTTTCATTGAAAACAAGAACATTTTGCATGGGTTTAACCTGAATTAACAGGTGATACATGTTGTGTATTCCAGACAGCGAATTCAACTTTCTGCAGCATGGCGGTGGAAGAAGAGAAGGGAGGCGTCTTGTTGTCACTGCATGACTTTCAGCACCATCTCTTCTAATCAAGGTACTCAACTCTGTTTCAGTCTGAAGACTCTTAGACAAAGATAACAGCAAACTGCTGCCTTCGTTCCACCGCTGTATGTAAAGATAAAGACATCGTATCAGATTCAGAGCAGAAGCATCCAAAACCTAGAACTATATTGAGGCAAATCAACACGGCAAACAAACACGCCCTCATGGATAACATTTTAAAACATTTTTTACACAGACCTCTTCTGTTTTTTTCCCCTCTCATTATAGATCCTGTCGAGATCCACAAGAGGAAACTTTTTCTGTGGTTCAACCACCTTCCCAAAGAGGAGAAACAGTTTGGAGGTCTCTTCAGCCCAGAGACCATGCATGTAGATCCACTTATTTTAGAAAGAGAGGACGAGGAGAGGGCAGGACTGCTTCAGTCACCATACAAAACCCAGACCTCCTCCAGCCACTCACTGACTGTGGAACAGCTGTTTGACGCAACCGATGCCTGGAGTGAAGGTCGTGGACTCAATGTGCTGCTGTATGGTACTGTGGGAACTGGGAAATCTACAATAGTTCGAAAGCTGGTGCTGGACTGGTGTGCTGGAAACACAATGACTCGCTTCAAATTGCTGCTTCCTTTCACATGTGAAGATCTCAGTCAGCTGACAAAGTGAGTGAACTCTTTGCTGTCTACAGTCTTACCTGTCACATGGACAGTGAAACTGAAACGTGACTATGCACACCTCGGTAGTGAAAACACTTGCTCATCCAGGAGATGGTAATGCTAAGTGCTTAAATAGAAGGCACTTAAAGTTATTTTCCTATTTCTTGAGGCAGGTCACATATAATCCAAAAGGTTTCTGCAGTTCTAAATATGGTTGGAAAGAACAGACTTATATAAGTTTTAGTCATCACAAACACACTTGGACCTTCTGGTTCCACTGGGTTCAACATAAACTGTGAGTCATTAGAAGTCTGCAGCTTTGAGCACAACAGGTTCCTACAAAGGAAAGAAGAAGCAAAGGACAAACTTGAGAAAAGCATGTTTCACTTGTGCTTACCCAGCTGCAGGTACTTTAGTGCATGTGACAATACATTTTAATTGAATTTCCTGTAATCTGAATAAATTCTGATGTTACTCATATAAATATTGAAGGCTAGATCTAGGAATGTGAAGTAATAATTTCATTATGGTAAAACTGTTAGATTAGCAATAAATTTTCAAAACCAATACATTACAGGGTTTCCCCAAGTGTATTATAAAGCAGGCTAGGCATTGCTTGTTTTTGTTTTTATAAACAATAAAAATAATTTTAAAAATCACTTTTTTTTTTTTAACATAATCCCACTGCAAGTGTCTCTGCTACGCTGATCATCTCATGGCTGAGCAGAATGGTTCCTGAAAGATGAAACGAACAGGACAGGAAGCCTGGAGGATCTTGATTTGTCTTTTGTAAACTCTATAGTTGTGGGTTTAATTATTGTCTGCAAAACATTCCAGGAACATATAGATGACCTAGTAATATTTTTTTTTACATTTAATGTTTTCGTATTAACATTTTTAATACAAAAACACAGTGAAGCAACCTCGGCGCCCCGACCACCAGGCTTAGCAAGTTTTCTGGGGGAAACCCTACTTTAGCTAGGCCTGTGTTTTGTTTTTGTTTTTAACTTTCAATCAAACCTTGCTGTTTAATAATGCTGTATCATTATCATCTCTTAAACAGGGCGGTTTCTTTAAGAGATCTGGTTGGCAGGAAGTATCTTCATTTGAAAAACCATCCTTTGCTCAGTGGGGATAGAGACCAAGCTAAGGATGTGCTTTTCCTCTTCAATGGGATGGAAAAGATGCAACTTGACTTCCGAATCGGGTCCTCTGAGCTCTGCAGCGATCCCAATGAGCCTCTTCCACCAAGTGTACTCATTGTGAACCTGCTGAGGAAATATCTTCTTCCTGAGGTAAACCGTTGCTAAGAATAATGTCTTCTAGCCCTTTTGTTTCCAGTGTCCTTTTTTTTCTTATTTAGGTTTATGTGCAGAACTCGGCCATAAGTTGCCTTAAACTAGCAAAAACAGTTAAAGATAAGCAGTACCACACAGAATTTGACTTGTGTGAAGTTTAAATGTACTTTGAAACTAGATGGTATATATAGTTTTTAAAAATTGAATCAGTATCTAACAGTCCCCTTATAGACTGTCAGAACCACCAAAACCATTTTGTCAGAGTAACAGACTATTTCTCTTCTTTTTTTTAAATGAAAAGAAAGCAGATTCCACAATGTCCTGTCATTAAGGCATTTGTCACAGTAGAGAAAAAAACTTCTGCTTATAAGAAATATCAGAATCAATTGAACATTTCATAAAGTTGATATAATCCCACTATCTGAAACTCACAGACTCCACAAACTTTGAAATCTCCTCAAAAAGCATATCTGACCAGCATACCTGTGTAACCATTTTGTTTATGTAGTTTTACATTAAATGTTATTTAATGTAAAACTTTGTTCTTCAGAGAAAAAGACATCGCGCCCCAACCAAATTATAAATATAGTAGATTAAGGGTTAGCAGATATTGAATTGTCAAAATATTCTTTGTGAATAGAACATAATTTGTGAAGTGTAGTATAATTTTGAAATGTCTTGTTGTTTTCTTTTTTTTTGTTGGTGCAATAAACTTCTTTACTCTGTTTCATAGGCCACTATCTTAATGGCCACCAGACTGTCTGCTGTGGAACGCATCCCTCAGAAGTACGTGAGTCGTTATGCACAGATTTGTGGTTTCAATGACCCAGATCGCCAGCGTGCGTACTTCACCAGCCGCCTGCTGCAGAGTGAAGAAGCAGCACACAACAAGGAGGCCCAGACACTGATAGAGCTCCTTTACCTCAACCTGCAGAGTGAAAGCCAGTTGGCTGCCGCTTGCCTCCTTCCCTCTTACTGCTGGCTCACGTGCGCTACCTTACACTTGCTTCATTTTACCACTCCTAAGGCCCCCATTCGCACTCTGACCGGTATCTATACTAGCTTTTTTCGGCTTAACTTTGGGGGTGAGGTGCTGGGCACAAGAACTGGGACAAATCCATCTTCTCAGGAGTATCAAAGTTCTTTAATGAGGTATGTTGTCCTTACAGTCGGAAAACTTGCGTTTGATGGTGTGATGAACAAGCGCACTTCTTTCTCGGACAAAGAACTGGAACAGTGGATTGGTGGGAAGACCAAGACGGACGAGGAGCTACATCAGCTGGCCGTGTTCCAGACTGATGTGCTAGACTTCTTCCTGGCTCCTTGTGTAAAGAATGGAAACCATTCTTCAAAAGAACTCGGTGAAGGCGATGAGAAGCTGTACGTGTTTGCTGTCCCAGCCATGCAGGAGTACCTAGCAGCTCTCTATGTAGTTTTAGGGGAAAACAAATCTGCTTTGCAGAAGCTAACCAGTCAAGTGTCTGTAGCAATTGGTCAGGCAAGTGAGGATGTCAGTGCCCTCGTGAACATCCTGTCCAAGTTTATTCCACTCAGGCTCTTTGCTATATTCAACCTGCTTAAGCTTTTTCCAAAGCTTTATGAAAAAATAAGCAGCTACAACAAAGGCAAAATTGCCAGAACTTTGGCAGCTGAAATGTTCCGTTCAGAAGACAGCCATAATGACGATGTTCTGGATCAAGTGGAGCAAAGCCTGTTGGGAGTCCATGGCCCACAGCCACAACAGTTTGATGACAGCCAATCTTTTGAGCTTTACCCCATCTTCATGGGAGGACTGTTACAATATAGTAATCGGGTACTTCTTCAGCAACTAGACTGCAACATCCAAAGCACCACGGTTGTTCAGATAACACGTGCCCTCAGGAAGTACCTTGTAAGAGGTAAATACACACTCTGTCCAGTTTCTCATTGCTACATGGGAAGCCGATCTTATCGTTCGATCTTACTAACCTTAGCAAAAGTCTTATAAACAACCACTGTTCTCTTCTGCTCTCCCCTGAGGGCGGTTTGACTGACAGTCCAGCACACCAGGTCATGTCTGCGTGTTTATAGTTAATAGTCACCCCCTTGTTACCAACAGAGTGACTTTCTTGTTGTATTTAGCAAAATTTCAGACAAAAAAATTCAGACATTTGGGCCAAAGTCAGAATCGGTAGGTCACCAAATCTTTTTAAAGATTGGTGATCAGCCAGAAAACTGCAGTTGGTGCAGCCCTAATTTGAAACCTGCTACAAAGCCATAATCATCCAAACAGATTGTTAATCCTACAGGCCAATAAGTGTTTTTGAATTCTGATTATAAATTACACACAACCATTTCAGCACAGAGTATGAATGATGTAATGCACTTATTAATTGATGAAGACCAGAGTGGCTTTTTGAAAAATAGACAAACACACTATAATAGTGGGGGAGCCCTACATATCTTTATCTTTATTTATAGATCATTACTTTTAATTATGATCCCAGAACAAACCTTAATATCCAAATACAAGTTTTATTGGAATTCATAGAATTTGTCGAAAAGGCCACCACTCATTTTTTACACCAGAATGGCAACCAAAGAGATGAAGAGATTTCTTAAATGTGCACATAAGAATAAAACAAACACTCCATATATGGTTTTGATGAGGGAATAACATTGTAGAACCACATTAAGCTCCAAAAGGTGGGTTTTACACAAGCCTGTCCATTTAAAGTATTGGTAATATTAACACCTAAATATTTGATGATAGTTGTTTTCCATTCAAATGCACTTTTTTTTTCTTATGTTTTCTTGAGGCAAGTCATTGAGGTTTAATTTATATCACAAATTGACGCCAAATTGGTGGAAAGAAGACATGAGGTTAGGCTGCCATCAGGGTCAGACAAGGTCACCAGGACATTGTCTGTCATTCTCATAAATTCAGGCCTAATTTTGTTTGAGCAAGTGGCTCCATAAATGGTGCAAATAGGACTCGGTGGTCTTCTTTCCAAAGAGATTGTTTGAAAATCTGCCATTTATTTTAATGTGGCCCACAGGCAAGTTGTATATGGTTTTCTGACATATTTGTGTCTGAAATTTTAGTATTAAAGCCTATGGATGAAAGACCAGGTATTGGTTATTCTTGGCTAGACTTAGAAATGATCAAGCAGGACAAGCGTAGGTGTGTTTTAATCGTGAGCGCCAGACTCTTTTTCAACGCCCATCCTTTACATATTATGTTGATAAGATGGCCTACCATGAACTATCCCTGGAAGCAGTACTTTTATATTTCTTTTCACTAGGGGGCAACAACTCACTTTTATGTTCCTCCTTCCCGTTAAGATTTTTACTTGAAATAAGCAATAATTTTTGGAAAAAATGCATTACAGATGCAAATAAGACATCCTACTGCCTTTACTAAATAATTTAGCAAACAAACTTTTTCTTTATTCCAGAACTAAGTAAGCCCCAGCCACCAGAGGAGCTGATGGATCTACTAGTCCTTCTGTATGAGTTTCAGAATCCCAGACTGACTGTAGAGGTGCTGTCCTCAATCAAAAGCATTTGTCTAACCAACATTCGAATGACTTCACTCAAATGCTTCATACTGAGCTCTGTCCTTTCATGCACGTCTGCAAGGTAAAGTTCATTTTTCACCCATCTGAATAGTTTGTTTAGGCCAATAAAATCTCTTTTTCCTCTCTAGAAAAACTCCTAAAAAACAACTAAGATCTGAGTTACATAAGTACAAATGAAGGCATGTACATTGTTTGTGAAAAATAAATTTGTAAAGAAATTTCAAAATGAAATTTAGACTCTCTTTGTTTGTTGTTGGTGGCTGTAAAAGTCTGCTGCTGCTTTGTGTGTTTTTATTTTTTTGTTTCTTTTTCACAGTTATCTCCTGAAGGAGCTGGACCTGTCCTCCTGCCTCCTGACTCATAACATGGTGCAGATGTTGGGCCCGGCTTTCAGGCATGCACAGAGCCTCAAGTAAGACCACATATCAACGGAGGTCTATCTTTGGCACAATCTTTAACAATATGTGTGTTTTGGCATTTTAAAAAAAAATAGAAGCAATTAATTTATATTAGAATTGTATGCATGTATAAGTGACCATCTGTAACAGAGCAGAAAGGTTTGCTGTTTTTTGTTTACTGAAATGGGTGAAAGTGGAGCTGTGGGTCCATCTTCAACTGGGAGAGAGAAAACCTTATATAACAATAGTATCAGCTTCTCCAATTCAAATTGTACCAGTGAATAAGGGTTTGAAAATCTGAATGTTCAATCTATTTTCTAACAAGTATTGACTCTGTAGTAGAGCCATAATTACAGTCGTTTTGTGCTGCGTGTTATTTACAGTTATTAGCTGTTTATGTCATTCTTGTTGTTGATTTCAGTCTGCAGTTCAACAACTTGGGTCCTGATTCCTGCATCCTTCTGAAAGATCTGCTTCTGGACCCCAAGACCTGCATTAGTTCCCTACAGTAAGACATTTATGTCAGGGTTCAGCCGTGGGTTCGTGTTTAGCTAGGAGTTATTCAAATCCTAAAGCAGATTAAGCTGATCGAAAACATTTTAGAAATTCTCAATTAAAATTTTCTCATGAAAATGAGATAGAGCATAATTCTAAGTGCAGAAACAGCAGACAGGCTTATTTTTCCCAGAAGACTCTTCACTTCTTGTCTGAAAGGCTTTTTTAGCTCTGAATCTGGCAGGAAGGTATAGGCTCTTTAGTCGTTTATTTTTGTTCAATTCATTTTTGTTCTCTGCTAATTTAGTACTGGTGGTGGCAGTTTTAAATGTAATTTTTCAATTGAATTTAATTGAGAAAAAGTACATAAAGAAATGATTGGCCAGTACTATTGAACATTTTAAGGTTGTTTTTCCTTTTGAAAATGTGCAAAATCTTTTGAGATATTGTCTGCAAAGACAGGGTAAGCTAAAAATAAATATACATTTAAGTATATTAATTAGCATTTTTATCTAACTAAGTCTATTAATGGTAGTGTTTCTAATTTCATGAGCTTGTCTCAGCACCTGGTGTTGCCTTCCAGGCTCTGTGATAACCCTCTGCTGGACTCTGGAGTCTGCATCCTGCTGGAGGCGCTGTCCCAGAACCAGTCTCTGACCTACCTGTCCCTAATGCACACTGGGCTGGGCAACAGCGGGGCTCTGGAGCTGGCTGAGAGACTGCCGCAGCACCCAGGGCTCCAGGAGCTCAACGTGGCTTATAATGGTATCAGCGACGAGGCAGCTGTGGCTCTGGTTGACGCCTGCAGGGAGCATCCCACCATCCACACCTTACAGTATGTGTCCCCTCATTGCACTAATCGTCTTCATAAGTAGTTCTGGTTGGATTTAATTTCCTTCTTTTTCTCTACTGCTTCATTGAAAGTCAGTGAACATTTATGCAAAACAAACAACAACAAAAAACACACACTGCTTTGCAGTAACAACAGCAAGAGTGAGACATGTATGAGCTTGAGAAAGAAAAACAAACACACAACAGGAAGTAAATAAATACATTCAGAAGGTTTCAAAAGCAAGTTAGAGGGGTTTGGTATGTTAGCGAAGCTGTGGAATGAGTAGTTACTCTTTGATTCTCAAATGGTGCTGATTAGTAAAATACAAACGAGTCAGTTTAAAAGCAATAATGTGAAGCAATGGACAGAAACGCAGGACTGCATTTAATCTGTTTTCTAAGTCACACCAGTTTGGGTTCAGGGTGGATGATTTGGACTCATACTCAGAAAGCGTGTTCTATTCAGGGGAGCAAATATTTATGCTACTCTGTCCAGAAAAACAGAGAAAGCATCAAGGTATTCACAGCAATTCACAGATACTTCCATGTGAAGCCAATCTTATCCCACAAGCTTATCTTCCTCAGCAAATGTCTAAAACTCAAACACTGTCCTCTTCTGCTCTACGATTAGAGAAGTTTGACTGAGCAGAAGTCATGTTGTGCCTCCATCTGAAGCTATTTTGGATAACATGTCTAATCAGTAGGTTGACAGTCTGCTGTGGATGGGAGCGTTCAGACACATGAGGTGACAGGTTATACAAACAAATCTATATTTGTAAGTATGACTGTTTTTGAAATTGATTCAAATTTAATAAAATCCTATGAGATGGGAGACTACAGTTGATCAGAAATAAGTAAAGATCCAGATGGAGATGATTTCTGATGTTATTCCTGGGGCAGATGATCCAAACAGCAACATATTTAATGTGTTTAACGGCAGCTACCAGAACTGTCTGCTGAGACAACGGTGTAACCAACCATTAACATCAATAGAAAATGAAGCTATCTGAGCCCAATGACTGGCTTAACGTTGAACTGATAAAGGTACATGAGAACAATATAATGCTGCATTTTCAGAACCAGGTTTCAAAGGAGGTGATTCTTCCAGTTGTATTGTGTTTCAAGCTCCAGTGGATTTACTGAAGTATTCTGTGATCCAGATCGTATAAGGTGTTGCTGTGAAACAAAAACACAAACATGACTGGTTGGATTAAATCTTTTTGCTCTTGAAAATGTATCCAAAGAAATTTAAGCAGTGCTGTGAGAAACATTTGGTTTTCCATTAGCCAATAAAGGATCAAACCGATACAGTCACAATGATCAATGTTCACAGAAAAGTTTTGAACTTCTTGTCACATGAGGTCTGTGACCAGCTGGGGGTTTTTTTGTTTTTTTTTTCACCAAATTAGCCAAAAGTTGTTGCATTTTCCATTTATGCAATATTATAAAATTAAGATTTAAATGCAGTACTTTACGTTGAATACGCCATTGTAAGAAAATGTGTGAAAATGTCAATTTAATACTTTTAAAAAGCATTACAATTACAATTACTTTTAGTATCAGAAATTGCCAGATAATCAACATCTGACCTTGTGACCTCATGCAGTTTAGCTGAAAAACATCTGGATCTCCTGAAAAACCCACATACACAACATTCATAAATCTGTCATAAGTCTGTCAATATGTCTGTGTCTCTGTGCAGCTTGTATCTTAATCCTATCACTGATGAGGGGAAGCAGTCGCTGTATGGCCGGGGTGTAACCGGTAACCAAGGCAACAACCAACAAGTCAAAGTCCTGGCGTCTGTCACTGAAGGCTCGGACATCTCAGGTGGTTGGCACCCCATACTCAGAGTGATACAAGAGAATGCTTCATCCTGGGACCGTAAACGGGTCAAGCAGCAGCTGAAGGTACGCAGCCCCACCGTGAAACTGCATGAAGGTCAGAGCAGGGCATCGTCCAGCTCCTCATCCCAGGACACTGAAACATAGGAAAACATTTTTCTATGTAGTTGTTCGTCTTATTGATTATTATAAGACTACACTCTGCCTTCGCACATATTTTAGCTTAATGTTACTGTTTTTATTCAAAAACCCAACCATTGCGAGATATAAATGTAACCTATTTGTTTAAAAGGTTGGGTTATTGTTTAGGTTCAAAGCTGTGCAAAACAGCAGAACGGCACAAACGGGGTCATGACCTCAGGATATGTTCAGGGCCTGGTAGAAGCTTTCAGCAGGTGAGGGTTCCTTCCAGAACGAAGTCACTGTTTTAGATAAAATACAAGGATTGCGGCTGTTAGGGTGATTAATCATCTAAAATCAGGGCAGCAGACAAAGGGAACTCTTTTTAAATAACTTGGATGGGACGAGAACCTGGTTCTCCCACTTAGAAAGCTCAACTGACTGAAAACAGTCCACACATAGAACTGTGGCTAAAATCTCATAGTTTGCCACCATGTGTGGGTAAATGATCGAGTGAGAATGAGCATCAAGATGATTCTCCACAGAGCGATGGTGTTATCCTACACCCACCTAGTATCTGTGTCACTATTTGCTCAATATTTGTTCTCACTCTGAAATGCCTTTCCTCTCTTTCCTCTATAAAGGTTTTCCTCCAGGACCTGGAATGGGGACGTGAGAAGCAAACGAGCTTCTGGAGGAGGCTTCACTTTCGCAAAGTGCAGAAAAAAGTCCAGGCGACTTTACAACGTTTAGAGAAGGACTCTTCTTCTTAAGACCAAGTAAACCTCAAGAGGTTTCAAAAGAGCAGTCATTTGCACAACATTAGCATCTGTATTTTTATTTTTTTAGTTTAAAGGGACAGTATGAAGTATTCACCATGCACATAATGCCATTTTATATCACAATGAAGTGACTGTTACCTTCAGTTGTGTTATAGGACTCTGTTTAAGACTTCCTACACTTTCTAACACTGTGCTTTCAGCACGTCGTCGCAACATTTCTCCATTTGGCCTTTAACAACGTTTTACCAGCACTGAACTATGAAGTAACATGTATGAGCTCTGCAGATGTGCGGCTCCACCAGGTGTTTGCAGCTAACTGCTGCTGCTAGTCAGGAGGAGCTGAGGGGGGGTGCTCTGTGAGGCTCACCTCAGAGTCTTCACTCTTGATTTAAAGGATTTCTCAAACATGTATGAAAGAATCAAAGCATTCCATATATGTTTCTGATGAGGAAATAACATTATAACATGACATAAAGCTCAGTAAAATCCATATTGCATCATACTGCCCTTTTAACACTTTTATAACCAGCGGATGATCCAGTTGTACAGTATACACAAGATTTATCTAACAGCTAGAAGACAGCTTATGCTTCAACTTCAGGAACTGTTTATAATTGAGCTGTAAATGGCAAGAATAGCTTTATGTAAATTAATTTGTACATTTTTAAGTGGAAAAAAAAAAAGTGTGTTATATAAAAAGTTTATTCCCTGGTTGTTTGGTTTTGAGGGTAAAGGTCAGAATTAAATAGCAAAACATCAGGCTTGATGTGAGAAACGATTCTGATTTCTAAACTATGGATGTTTTAATGCAGGGTGTCAAACTCCAGTCCTTAAGGGCCGCTGTCCTGCAGGTTTTAGATGCGCTGCAGGTACAAAACACTGGAATGAAATGGCTTAATTACCTCCTTATTGTGTAGATCAGTTTTCCTGAGTCTTGCTAATGACCTAATTATTCTATTCAGGTGGTGCAGCAGAAGCACATCAAAACGTTTCAGGGCAGTGGCCCTCCAGAACTGTGATTTAATGGGTCTAATGTCATTACTGAATAATAGAGAACTGAAATTCACTGCATGGTTTGATTTCTGGGATCCAATATGGAATGTGTGTGATAGACTTTTATTTGTCTGTATGCTCAGATTGAATTGACTTTTTATTTTTGAAGTGCCTCAACACATTTATTGTTAATTTGTCGCATCAATAAAACTGATCTAAACAACTCAAGTTTACTTGTATTGCACATTTCATCTATAAGGCAGTTCAGACAGCATACAGCCATCCATTATGCATTTTGTTAAATGCTATCATGAATTACACACATGACTTCACTTGGTGCTAATAAAAGGCGTCTAAGCAGGAGGGCTTTCAGGCTGGATTTAAAGGAACTCTGCAAAACAGCAGCTTTGTTTAGAAGAAATCCACAGCTCAGGTGGGGGAATCTGTCCACAGGACAAATATTAGTCATCCCTGCACAAAATGTGGTCTTTGTAGAAGCGTGGCAAGAAGAGAAAGTCATTGTTGAAAGAAACCTGTAAGAAGTCCAGTTAACAGTTTGCCAGAAGCCATGTTGGACACTGTGGTCAGACCAGAACAAACTTGCACTCTTTGGTCAAAATGCAAAACGTTACGTGTGACGGACAACACTGCACATCACTGATCACTCTCAAAACACCATCCCCACTGCTGAATGTGGTGGTGGCAGCATCATGCTGTGGGAGTGCTTCTCTTCAACAGGGACAAGGGAAGATGGTGAGAGTTGGTGAGAAGATGAATGGAGCCAAATGCAGAGCAACGTGTGAAGAAAACCTGTTAAGAGTGAAAAGGACTAGAGAGGGGCGGAGCTTCAGCCTCCGGCAGGACAAACACCAGGGCCACGACGGAATGGGTTAAAACTAAACATATTCATGTGAAAGAACTAAATCCAAACCAGAGTCAGTACTGGAAAAAGAAAATGTACCATTTCAATTTTAGTCTGTCAAACACCAAACTATAAAGAGGACTAAATGAGGCCAGTGATGATGTTGCTGTGTGGCGCCAAAGTAATGTATAAAGAACACTACAGTGTCAAATATGAAAATGTTAGCAGTCACCACACTACCCTCAATTAAATGGATAGAAATATGGCCACGCGAGTAAACTGTCCCACATGTTTCAAAAATCCTGGGCGGGGGGGTCGGGACCCCCCCAAGCTTGGAAAATTCCAAAAGGTAGAATCTTCAGCATAGAGCCTTTAAAACCACAAAATAACATCTGAATATTTTTCTAGAAAACTCTGATGCTGAGCCTTAAGTTTCAGTTATACTATTCAATTTCTACATATTTATAGGCTCTCAGCCATACAGGACTTGGAAAAATAATTTTAAAAAAAGTTTAAAGCAACTGAAGTTATAATTTAAATAACACAAAACTTGTATTAAGAGCCACTGCAATAAATCAATATTTATCAGGAATTTTATTAAGTGGACTTACTCATTAAAACTTGTTTTAATTGTGAGCCTTAAGTTTTTGTAAAGGTGTAGCAGAGACTAGAACCAAACTCATATCTAAACATTTGGATCTTAGTTTGACTTCTGTGGGTCTCAACAGGCTGAGAAAAACACATTTGTTATGCATTGCTACTACTAGTCGTGATCGCTATAACAAAGTGCTGGTAAAATATAAACACTGTCCCTCTAAAACCTTAGGGACTAAGAAAAAAGCTGCTTCAGCAAAGTGGTATAAAGCTAATCTTTAAATTGCTGTTTAAAGATTTAAAGATTAGCTCTTTACAGAGATAAGCTTAATTTGGCTCTTAATGCAGAACTGGTTCCCCACCCCTGAGTTAGTCAGTACTTAACTATCAAGTACTGACTAACTCAATAATTGTCTGGATGGATACTTTGTGTATGGAGTATTGAGTACAATGATCTCATTGTACTGTGAGGTTTGCTTCAGGTTTAAGATACCTTTGATCCTGTACTGTAAAAATGTAAATAAAAAAGAAATCCCGCAGCTTTCCACCACAAGGGACCAGACTGAGTTCACTATCATTTTCAAAGTGTTGGTCAATATTTAACGGAAGGATTTGCGAAGAAAGGAGTTACTATCTCACCTGTTGAGTTGTGAACTTTGTACCTTCACAGTTCCTCTTTATGAGTCGCTGAAAACAGAGAACTCCCTGTCTTCCTCTAAAGGTAGGCTGGCTTTCCCGACGTTCTTCCTTCAACTGATTTACATCGCCTTTGTGCTATTTATGCATTGTTCTGCAGGCATTAGTTTTAATACTTTCATAACTTTTTGGCAAGTTCATACAAAATATAAGAGTCTAGTACCAGCTAAAGCTACAAAAATGATCACAAATAGCAGTAAAGAGAGCACCATCTCTGAAGTGTTTTGCATTGTCAAGATTTTTAGTTAAAAAACTCTGACTCTGACTCCAGCAATAGTGGTTAAAGTTTTATGGTGTTGCATTATCTAAATCAAAATTTGATAGTTAGGTTCGAGCAACAACCTAACTATCGAAGGCCTATTGTAGTCACAAGATTTTCTTATGTATTTATATGTTTGTGTATGTCCATAAAGTAGCTAAATTCTGTCGATTTTTTTTATCAAAAACCTTAATACCAGCCCTCTTAATGTTTTAGGAAAAGATTGTATAAGTCAATTAACCAATGATGCCACTATTTTCATGGGCAGTATAAACGAGACCCCTTACATCTTTAAAATGATTTAGATATTTCCGAAAGCGTCTTGTTTGTGAATTGTTATGCTCATCTGAGTGACATTTACGACATCCCAGTCAAAACTTCTATCAAATATTTGAGTATATTTATTTCTGAAAATATGAGTGAAAAATGAAAAACAAAATATATGGACAGTGATAGTGAGTTTAGACCCAATTTATGATTGATTACTATCCAGCTTACTATCAACATTGGAAAATTTTGTACCACTAAAAAATAAATCTAATTAATTCTAGATATATTTGGAAGAAAAATAAACACTCCATCAAGTGAACAGATATGACGAAATGCTTTGGTCAAATGCTTAAAATAAATGGATTAAAATCGTGTCTATGGTTTATGGTTTTATGTTCTCAGGTATGTTTCAAAAATATCCTGAGGTATGATTTTATGATGCAATGTCTCCCTGTCAAACTTTCAGTTTCACCAGCAAGTGTCATTGTATTAGAAGATTTCATGCAATCCTAATTTTACATTGTACATTTCACCCATATATAATGACCGTAATGTTGCTGTCATTGTTTGATAAGGATTGGACGATGAAAGATGTTTGGTCAGTAACAGGCCAGTCGACAGATAGATGCCTAACTTTTGTTTTGTGACGCTTTCTGTTGTAAATACAAATAACAATTTAAGTTTATTATTAATGCCAATCCTTAAAGTGCTGCGTTATGTTTAGTTCTAGGTGCTTTGGCTCAGTCAAAAACGGTTCCCTGTTTACCAGAGTCACGTTCCACCAGGACACCAGGATGTGATGGACTGCCCACGGTGAGTCAACTATTTATTCTTTAACTTTGTTGTTAATTCAAACATTTTCATAAAAAAATTCTTCAGTAATTTGTTTTGTAATGAGGACGTTCGAGTTGTTTCTTTCAAACCCTTTCCGATATACACTGTGTTCAAACCTGTTTGTGTTTGTGTTGTACTGGTATTGCAGTCAGACTTCAGTACCTTTGGCTCTGCAGTCGTTTAGGTCTTACAGACACTCCTACTGAAGGAGTTTCTTATAGGAGAAACTCACTTCCATTAAAGTGAGTTTGGCAGCATATCTCTCTTACAGATGTAGGAGTGTTGGAGAAGTTCCTGTAAAACAGGTACAATCATAAGGGATGAATTTACGAATTGTAAAAATTGTATACACCAAAATCCTTGAATCCTTGCATTCTTACTGCTGCCTTCTTCTGGAAGGTCCTCCTGAAGCAGTCTGTATTACAGTAAACTTGACGAAGCCTCTGACTGAAGACCCTCTGTTTTTCTATGATAGTGTCATAAACTGAATGCTCATGGTTCTCCATAATTTTCTTCATTTTATGTAAAATACTTCTGTGCATCATCGTCCCCAGTCCACAGAATAAAGTCAGCTATTTGTAAGAGGTTGTTAAGCCTATATATTATTGTACATCAATAAATTCTACCAGTATTGGAAAATATTTCCAAATATATTTTTTGTATATATATTTTTTCCAAATATATATACAAATATATTTTTTGGATATATGTGACATATATATCTATGTGGTTGTCTGGCCCAATTTGATCATTTCATGTGTTTTTTGTTTTGTTTTGTTTTTTTTATTTTAGTTTTACCTTCAACCCAAAGGAGGGGATTGATAATCCAGCTCTGATCATCACTGATGATTTAGGTGAGTGTGGTTGTGTTTTTTGTTCTTTAATCACGTTTTAGTGCGAGAGCAATGTTACTTATTCAACTGTGTGTCCAGAACCTGACCTGTGCCTGGTGCCCCGCCTCTGTCAGCTGAAGCGTGTGGAGGGTCAGAGCTTCGGCTTTCACTTACACCCGGAACAGAACAACCATGGCATCGTGATTAGAGAAGTGGAACCTTGGAGTCCTGCAGAGCACAGTGGCCTCAGAGGCGGAGAGCGACTGCTGGAGGTCAACGAGACATATGTGGGCAACATGGACTTTTTCAAGGTAAGTGTCCAGAAACCAGCTCAGATGTTCCCTGCAGATGAAGGGGAATATATAACCAACATATTATATAATATACAGACGCAATCCGTAGAAGTTTGGAGAGTATGATGCTGGAAGATGAATGGTATAGAGATCTTTTCAGAACTATTTCTCCACCATATTTCCTGCTGAAGACATTCTTAGGCTCACTAAAAGTCCTCACTACCTCTAACATTTTGTCGTGATTTGAGCACCAAGGTGCTTTGTGAATAGATTTTCTCTTACTGAAAAAACATTCTAAGAAAAATCTTAGAATTCCAGAAATTCTAAGAATTTTTCTGAAACAACGTCTCTAGAATTCTTTGAGAACAAAGGCCCTGATTTATATGTGTTCTTCAGTCCCATTTATCTTCCATTCTCTGGCTCTCTGTGAACTTATTCTTAGTGTTGACTCAAATATGGCAATGTCCCAGTATTTTTGAGATGGATGTGAGTAGGCAGAGAGAGAGGGACAAATCTCAATATTGTCCAAGAACAATAAGTGACAGGAATGCTATATCCACCACTTTGCTTCTTTGACCTCCAGTCCCCATCCTGTCAGATCTCTATCAGAGGATGGGACAGACAGACAGATAATCAGAAAAAGATAAAGAGATCTATCTGAAAAGATCTCAGGGTTCTTAGAACCTGAATTGATCACATGTTGAGGGTTGAGTCATTGTACAACCAAAACTCCATATCCAATATGGTTTCTGTAAGTAGACGTTTGCTGTTATTGTTTTCATTTTTTGTGCTTGTATTTCTTAGTCTGGTTTATTGTTTATTTTTTATATAGCTATCTGTAAATACTGTGTAGATTAGTTTTATTCAAGTTATGGCTCCAGGGTACATTTCTCTTAGGACTTGTCTTCTGACAGGAACAAGTTACAGTACTAAAACAGCAACTAATTTTTGTATACAAAAACATGTAGTGGAAAATAAGTTGTCAGACTGATAATTAGATTTTTGTAATTAATTGTACATGTTGTCATTTCTTGATGACACATTGCAATATGTGAATTTTGAATTAATCATTGTCTCTAGTGTTTTTGGAGCAGCACGGCTCCACTGGGCCAAACTAGCTGATTATCTGCCAGCAGGTCCTGATCTCTGAGTAGCCGTCCTGTCATGTTCCCCATTCTGTTGTCTGTGTGTAGTGGCTGTATGGAGGATATAAAGTGCATAATTGATGTATTTTCCTTCATCTTTCTCAGGTTGTGAGAAAGATCCAGTCATGTGGCTTAGACTTGTTTCTTCTGGTGCTACGGAGGGAAGAGTATGAGCAGGTACTGCATGCTAATGATACTGTTAAAGACCTGCTTGGATTGAATTACTGTGAAATAAAGGCCACTAGAGCTCGGTTAATAAAACATGTCAACACAACCTTTGTTTCTTTTACATACAAAAGTCCTGAGCCTTTGTTGCATTTTTGTAGTTCATTTGCAAATTTGACACACAAGCTATACCCACAAACTGTGATGGACAACAGAGCTGCTTCTTGAGCCACGATGGGGGTCTGAACAGTCGCTTGTGGCTAGAACGCCATTAATTACCACAAGTTTGTCTCCGATGTGTTATTTCTCCCAACAAACTCCAGTGAATACTAACAAGTTAATGAAGCTGTGTCCCAAAAGACAAAAACATCACAGGTTGCATAAAAAGTCATAAGTTTCTATGCAACTCAAACACAACCAATTATTCTACTGATGCCAGAGTGAAAACAAGAGTAAAGTCATCTGGGGCAGGAGATACTGCCCAGGTATTTGAAGCAATCATGAGTTTGAAGAAGAGAGTGAATACACAAGCTCAAAGACTTTAGAGAGAAAAAAACAAGACAGAGCAGGGCTGTGATTGGCACTGCTCATGTTGAGGAAATGAAAGAATGCAATATGAGGATTTCAAAGTTGGAAAACATAAACAGCTGTTCAAAGAGAACAATGAACTTTTGTACCTTTCACCTTTGGGTTTTATTTGCAGGAAGAATTTATCTGTCATGATGAGAAACACCTTCGCTGGTTCAAAAGACAGTAATTTTCAAATACACTGAACAATGACAATGTACTGACAGTCACTGTCATTGTACTGATCTGACAATGTTTAAACCTGATGCCCTATACCTGAAGGACCCTCACCCATCCCCCCTTCTTCCCTCCTGTCCTTTAAATCCAATCATTTACATGATTACCTGTGGACATTGTAATAACCTTGTGGAATGAGGAACTCTTGCACTCTTTCCCCTTGATGTTTGCATTGTTCTCAGTTTTGCAGGTTGTCTTTGAAAGCAAAAGAAAACCAACAAAAAATTTGATGTCAGATCTTTTATACAGTGAATGTAAACATGTGTTTTCAGCTAAGCTGCATGATTGACTAAGTCTTTAGTAGGGTTGATTGAACTTCATTTAGCAAAAGCATATTTGGAATTGGAAAAGCTATGTAATTATCTGAGTATTATTGTCACTGAACAGTGTGTAATCTTCAATCTCCACTTTGCTGAATCCTCCTGTTGTGCCTCATCAGGCAGTGGTCATGGATTTAGACCTACAACAGCTTGCTAAAGCCACCAAAGGAGACAGGTGGACTCGCCCCAGACTGTGTCACATCACCAGGCATCCAGACCATGGGCTGGGGTTGACTATCATACCAATTACTGGTAACTTCCACTCACGATTTGACAGTTGTGTTTGTTCTTCTAAGACGGTGCGAGGGTATTTATTCCAGTTCTCTTTTGTCTGTCCATTGTCCCTTTGTATTAAGTTGATCGAAATGTTTCTTGCTTATTACATGACTTTCCTTATGATTGTGTTTTGTATTCAGAAACAGAAAAAGTTTACCATTTTCCTACAGTAAGATTTTATTAACATAACTTGTAATTAAAAATCATATTAATTGGTTTGCCTTGACTTTCCTGGAATTCTGTTGCTTAAGGCTATAGTAGAGCATACTTACCATACAATTTTATGTGAACGTCATGGTAACAGCATGGTTGTGTTAGAAGGTCAGAGGGGTCGATACATGGCGAACACGGTGTCTGATGGTCCAGCAGAGGAAGCTGGTGTCCACTTTGGAGACATTTTGGTCTCGATCAATGGAATCTCTGTGTCAAGTTTCACATCCGCCATTCTGAACAGAATTGTAGGTATATTCTGCCCTCAGTACTATCTGACATGATTCATTGGTTGACTCCTTCTAATCTTCTAAGATTGTTTTAAGATAGTGTGTTTGGTTATCAGGTAAAGAAGAGTGGGAACTCAGTGACAGTGCTGGTAATCGACAGTGACAGTGAGTCCTGTTATCTCAGGCGGAGGATTCCCATCCTTCCTACACTGGCAGAAAGTAACAACCTTCCCTACTTTGCTAAGAACTTACATTTGCTGAAAAGACCTGATGGATTTGGTTTTTTGCTAAGACAAGAGCGAGTGGAACCCCCTCATAAGATAGGTGAGTATCACAGGAAACAACAATCTGTCCCCGAGATCAACATGAACTCATCCATTTACAGAAACTCATACATTCAGCTGATGAAATAACCTCAGGATTTTTTTTTAGACTGCCATTTTTTTCCTCACATTTTCCATCAGTCATTCTGATGTGACTCACAATAACAAGAACACTTTGAAACTCCAGTTCCAACAGTGAAATCCTCTTTATAACATTTCTATATTCATCTAAAAATGTTCTAGGTGCTTTCTGATTTGAACATCCTTGCTTTCCATAAGCTTGGTGCTAACCTTTTTTTTTTTATTTTTATTTTTATTTTTTTTAAATACTGCTGCATTCACTTTACATCTTACTGAAACTGTTCAGTACAAGCCGGCAACATTTTGTGACGTAGTTCTGATTGGGTAAACAAAGAAAACTGCACATTATTCATGTCAGTGACCTCAAACACTTCACCCTGACAAATTCACCAACAGAGCAAATGTGCGTCCAATAAACACCTGCTGTTCTTCATCCAAAAAATGCCAGCTCATGTACTGAGGGAAGTGGATGTGGGGAGTGCAGCAGAGGAAGCAGGTATGGAGGACGGCGAACTGCTGCTGGCCGTCAACGGTGACCCTGTTGAATCCTTGGAACATGAGGAAATTGTCAGACTGATAAGAAAGAGTGGTGACAAAGTCACACTAACATCTATCTCTGTACAAGGACGAAAATATTACAGAGAGGTAAGTAAAATAATATTAGATATTGTCAAACAATTTCGGTATTTAGTCAGGATTTCTCCTCTCTGTCAGTTAGGAGTGCCTCCTCTCTTGTTCCATGAAGAGGATTCTCTCAACTGCAACAACACAATGAGCAATCAGGATGGACGGGATACAGGCCACCTTGATCACTCTGGAAACATAATCCCACAGGTATGTAAACAGTCGCTGAAATCTGTTTCAGCTCCAGGGCCTTCAGTCTGTTAGAGCTCATCTAAAGTTAATTGATCAAGTAAGCCTAGTAAAACAGATACCTCTGCAACGTGTCAACCACTGACTGATGTTATACCTAGAAAACAAAAGTTTGCTCAAATGTTCTCAATTCCATTCCACCAGGGTCTCGGTTTTGGTTAAATCATGTCCACATTTAGGTATTTAAGCACTAGATATCTCTTTATTTTGAAAGGTGCTGGATAGCACTAAAAACTGTGATTTCTAGTTTAAAGCGATCCAATATATATTGGACAGTTGGTCTTTTTTACAAGCAGCAATTATAACTTTGTTTAAAATTAGCCCAAATTATTTCAAAGTGTAGTTTTTTTATTTATTTTTGTCAGTTAATTTTGTCAGTATTTTTTTTTTTTCTTATCCTTTGGCCCTTTTGCATTTGTTTTCTATGCCCAGGACTCATATTTACTTTGAGCAGTTATGTTTTATATTTTGCTCCCGTCTTGTTGATCACTGGTGTCATTGGCACCATCATGCTATTCATATTAATTCTTTGAAAAACACCAGGCGTGAATTACCTGTTGTTTTTCCAGCGATCAGAGAGAACAGAGGATGTTTTTCTGTGATGAGAAAGACGTGACCAAAGGCAATCAGCAGTTGGAGGAGAAACCTGGACGGGTCAGCAGAACTCAATGTGTCAGGATGGAAATGTGATGTTTGGAATTTGCCTGTTCAGTAGAAGGTGTTAAATGAATCATTGAAGCACAGTCGTCTTGTTTAGTAGGGGATATCTACACTGTCTTCAAATATCTTATTCAGTAGAAAAAGATATTAAATAGAAAAATAATCAGCGCCGATCTCAATTCTGATTATATATACTGCATTTGCATAAAGCATGAACTGATCAACGACCTTTTAGACATCTGAACATCTTATTTGTTGGTTCCTACAGTGTTTCAATTAGATTTCCTTAAAATGTTAAAATGTGGGGGGTTTTTCTTCGTTTTAAGTGATTTTAAAACCCTGAAGGGTTTTTTTTAAACACTGGATGAAATTGACATTAAAACTGTAATGGTGTGTATGTATGTATGTATACAAACTTGGGGAAACCAGAAGTTTTTCTTATTATTGTGCCATGTGGCAAATACAAATATGTTTCTATTTGCAATATTGACCAAACCAAAACAAAATTAGTTTGGTTAGATTTAACAACAGACTGAGAAAAAAGGAACATGTATCTATTTGGTGTATGTAAACTTCTGGCTTCAACTGTAATTATGTGTATTTTATTTCTAGAGTCGGGGAAAAGAAAAGATGACATTGTTAAAACGTCATATTGTCCTCACTAGTATTTTCCAGATGAAAATATTTCTGTAAATATAACTTTATAGACTGCTTTTAAATGCTTTATTTAATGAACTGCAAATTCTATTTAAGGTGTATCTGATTAAAACACCAAATATCAAACAATGGTTCTATATTTGTTAATTAGTGGTTAATCTTTTATTTAAAGTGTAATTATTGTAAAAAATAAAATAAAATGCTTAACATAGAAACACAAAGCAACATAGCAAAATACATGAAACATAGGAGATATAATCTACTAAAAGTTTTCATGTATATTCTTCATGGAAGGACTTGGATCCATTCTCAAGTTTATTCACCGCTGCAATTTCCTCCACATCAGCCAAAGAAAATGCTGGCAAATTAAGGAAGGATGTCGAAGAGAGAGACGTTTCTCCTTTTACTTGCATGAACTCATAAAAGCAGAAAGTGTCCCAGCCCAAGTAGCTGCAGCTTCCGGTTGTTGTGAAAATGATCTATTGATATCGACCCTTTGCAGCTGCAATTTTTAAGGCGTCATGACGGATGTCGGAAGAGAGGAACTGGAACAAAGAACAAAGCAACTGAGGTTTGTTCGTTCTTTGCCAGTGTAGCCATGGCTGCTACTTGTTCAAGTCGAGCTAATTTGTCTGTGAACGCAACACCTCTAGTTGAGGATCATAGACGGTGGTATTTACAAAAGTTTTGAAATAGAGCCGTACCTCCTTCCTGCTGAGCTGTTGACCAAATTGCTGACCTACGTTCCTGTATGAGCATCATAAATTCACATCACATGACTTATATCACTGTCATAAACAGACTTGCAAGCGAACAAAAGACTAGATACTAATCAGTTTTTTATAGATATTAGGCTACATGACAGTGGAGCATTTCCTCCATGGTTACTAATGGCTAGACACGTACCTGCTCCATATATTTCATATCTTTTGATCATATGTACTCATAAAACCTTAACAGCCTTGATCTTCTTACCTTGTAACAACTATTCACTCCAAATCTGTAATTATGGGCCGACAGTCCTTATGATAGACGGCTGCTATCCATCATCCTCATTAAGTTATAGAATAAAATGGCAAGTTTGGTTTGCATACTTGTCCATTTGTGCAACTAACCATGCTTTGACCTTTTTTAAAGGTCAAAAAAAGCAACATTTCCAATTTTTTTATTCCATTCTTTAGATGGAATGGAGACCATTCCATCTAAATGATTTAAGTGCTAGAACTGTAAATCTGACAATAATATGCACCATAGCACCATGCTAGTTTTGGCAGTTGTTTTGTGGTTTTTACTTTTTCACCTGGGTTTGGAGATCTGGTACATGGCTCCTGACCTGAGAAGCACCTGCACCTTGCAGACTGACCCAACGTTCCTGGTGGACTTTGGAAGCGACGTGGGTGTCACCTGAGAGGGTGCCACAGTTCTGGACACCTCTAGTCATACCTGTCCCAAAGATTCCCCCTAAAGGACTTCAACAGCTGCAGGCCAGTGGCTCCAAAATCTCACCTGACCAACGACTGGGTCTTGTGCAGCCGTGCCACCTGGTGAGTGCGTCGCTGGACCCACTTCACTTTGCCCATCAGCCTGGAACTGGGGTGGATGATGCCATTGTTTTTCAACTTCAACACCTTTGGACCCAAAAGTAGAAGATCCTGGGCTAGCTAGCAAAGCACCAAGCATTGCAGAAAAATCACGTTGTTGTAGGAAAAAACAGGCCGTACCAGACTGAGGTAAGACCCAGGGGTGATGCGAAATCAAAGAGCAGCAGGAACAGGCAGGAAAAAGCAGGCCAGTAAAGTTATTAAAAAATGTCAAACTTTGGTCAGTTGGCGAAACGGCAGCCAAGCTTGCTGGTATCCTCTCACATCCATTGTCTTTCAGTCTCGTTCATGAAAGTCAAGAACTAAATGGTGTTTAGTCTTTAAATTAACCTCTGAACTCATCATTCAGGTAGAATATTGTTAAATTCTGGAATATTCTCTGGTAATTTCACAATTAATGATCAGCAAACATTTTCAGAGCTACCCAGCAAATCAAAACATAAGAGGACAGTCATTTTCTAGCAATTCCAATTCTCAATACTGAACTTTGAAACGGCGGCTTTTACTCCCTTCCTCTGAGGAAGTGCTTGGAAAGCAGCACGTTGGAACACTTCCATTCAAATGTCAAAGAGGCAATAAAGCGAATGAACGTAGTAGCTTGAATAAACAGTCAGCTGTTTAATTATTCTCATCTCCATGAATTTAAAAAGGGATAAATAACTCAAGGTCAGTGAGATCAAGAGGTAGAGACCGAAACAGGGAACCCTTTATACATATTCACACAGTGTTGCTCCAAGAACATCATTAAAAACAATAACAAAAGACATATCCTTGGATATTTGTACATCTCTGTGGTATATACATCATGTATTCTCTGCTTAATACTGTACTTACAAGATTTTTTTAAAAAAAATCTAAATATATAGATATACATTTGTAGATTTAAAAAATAAAATCAAACTCCAAAGCCTCTAAAATAGGCAGGCTAATACAGTTTCAATACAGTGATATTGATTAAGCAGAGTTGCTTCTCTATTTACTATTAACACAGTTACTCAAAGTGTGAGGATCACATGCAAACCAATACTACATTACAACTGTAAAAGTATATTACATGTACGTTATATGAGAGTATTTGTAGTGAGTATGCGCTATATAAATAACATGAACTGAAACTGAATTATTTATTCTCTACAGTGATCTTGGAAAACTATTATGGTGAAATTCTTCACTCAAGTACTTGTCACTCATCAACAGTGATCTGCATGAATAGGATATATGGAGCTAATCTGCACACAGTTCTTAATTACAATAGGTAGAATAAAGACTATCAGTACATTCTGGTTCTGCAGCGTTAAGGAGTCTGGATTTTTTATTAATTTTTTTTTACCTCATCGGGATTGAAGTCTGGACAGCAACATGGGCTGCCCACAGGGAAGCATCGACAAAAAAAGAAATACAAACCTAAAACAGGTTAGACACCAAACATAACAGGAAGAACAGTCAAGTGCAAAAAAGTCAGCAGGACTGTAAGAAAGTGTAGTGAAGCCAAGTTCACAGTGGACCACAGAGCAAGACCAACACCAAGACCAGCGTCTTGCCCTGTGATTCTCTGCTCTTCAGCTGTTGCCGAGTAGAAAGCAGCTGGATTTAATCTCTTGGTTTTAGAGACTGTTTGACTGTCCAAGAGCATCTTTTAGTTCTAACAATTAATGGAGTTAATAAAGAACAGCAAGTACAATCCCAGACTTACTGACTTGTTGAAGTCACCCACTTAATTTAATTTCCTCCCAAAGGGTCAATCACACTAACAGGGTTGTTACACTTTTCATTCATTATGCAATTCTATATGTTCAACACTCCATTTTCATATAATCAGTTATTCTTTTCCAACCAGTGATACACAGTAAAATGAGTGTGGAAACAACACCAATAATGTCCATTTCAACACTGAGCCAGAGAGCATGTGGTCCCGCCCTCTACAGTGTTAAAGTTACACTGATCAGTGTGAACTTTTCAGAGTTGATTTTACTCTGATTAGAGTTAAACTGAGTTACACAGTAAACTTCATTAACAACTTCAATTGTTCATATATTTTCACTCTATGGAGGTATTTAAAACACTTGCAGTGTTACTTTTCAGTTGTTATTCTGATTAATATCCAGTAGTGTCAGGTGACAAGCTGCTGGATTGTAGCACCCCAACACCAAGACCAGTGTCTTGCTCAGGGACACAAACGACAAGGGCAGGTGGAGCGGGAATTGAACCAGCAATCGACCAATTGCAGAGCAAACTCCTACCGCCATTCTCCCCTGAATAATATAATATTTCTGTGCTAAACCCATATCTGTGAAATTACATTTGTGTGGTAAACGTAATTAACTGCTAAGACATGGAAGATGTCTTTGTCCTCCTAATATTTATCTTAAATATTTTAAGTTACATTTTAGCTGTATATCAGAGAAATAGCTATCGTAAATATTTTAAGTTATTGTTGATTTCAATAAATGTATATGATGAATAGGTTTATAGTCAATTGCATATGATTACATTATATTTTTTGACACTCAGTTTGAAGAATTTTCAGTAACATATAGTGTTACTATATGCAGTAAAAAACACTTAGGTTTTATTTTTCCAGTAAAAATCTGAGAAACCAGTTTGTGGGCCTGTAACTCACCCCAACACAGAACTTTAGACATATTGGTTCAAGAACCAAGACATTAAACTGAGCTGCTCTCTAATCAAGCATCAACAAGCCTGTCAGGGCCATGTGGGACAGGAAGGCAACAAGGTTTACACAAAATAATGATGTTTAAAAACCTAAACGTTGCAATTGGTTGACAACTGAATGAGCGTTGCTATGGGGCCAGGCGCAACGGCAACACTGAGCTCCAGCTCGGCTTCCTTGGCTGGGCTCCTTCCTCATTGGCTCCTGCATTTGTCCCGTGGCAGGTAAAGGGTTGATCATATTCATTCAAAGTGAAACATCCACACTGAAATTCTTTTACTACTTTTTCACAGTAGTGTGACAAAGTGTTTGCCCTTCCTGATTTTCTTTTTTTTTTTTTTTGCATCTTTGTCTCACTTCAAACAAAACCAATTTCAATGTAAGTCAAAGCGAATGCAAGCAACAACCTCCCCCTCCCAAAAAAAAAAAGAAAAAAAAAGAAAAAGAAAAACACTTTTGAAAAGTGATGTGAAAGGGAAAATAATTCAAACCTTCAAGGCCCTGTGTGAAAAAGTGATTGCTCCACCCACTTCCTCGTGGTTCTTCACTGTTTCAATCAGGATCATCGTTCCAATCAAGACATCACTTTGATCGCACTTCACCGCCTGACAAAGTGAAGTGCACCAAATGGTCCTCAAAGGCTAAACATCATGCAGAGATCCACAGGAATTCAGGAACAACAATAAGAAAAAAATAAATAATTGAGATCAATCAGTCTGAGAAGGGTTACAAAGTAGTTTTTAACGTTTTTGGACTCCAGTGAATCACATAAAGAGCCGTCATCTGTTATCCACACAGTGGTGAGGCTTCCCACCAAATTTATCCCAAGAGCACAGCAGCGACTCATCCAATACGTCACAAAACACTCAACAACATCCTAACAATTGCAGACCTCACTTGCCACCCATAAGATCAGAGGTCATGCTTCTGTCATGAAAAAAAAAAAAGAGACTGGATAAAAAGGGCCTGGCTGGCAGAGTTCCCCAATGAAAACCACTGCTGGGCAAAAACAGCATTAAGAATGGTCTTTGAAACATTCTGTAGAATTATGAAACAAAAAGTAAAAGTCTTTTCAGATGTGTTAAGTAACACTGGTTCAAGTAACACTGCATTTTGGAAAAAGAACAGGAAAGCATGGTGGTGGTAGAGTGATACTCTGGGGCTGTTTTGCTGCTTCAGGATCAGCTAAACTCGCTGGGATAAACGGAGTTTATCAGACCATCCCAAAGGAGCAAGTCTGACCATCTGGAGCTGAAACCAACTCTGGTTCTGCAGCAGGACAATGACCCACAACACAGCAGCAAGTCCACCTCTGATTGGCTGAAGAAAAACTGAACAAAGACCATTGATGGTCAATGTGACTGAATTAGAACAATCCTGCATTAATGTGTGGCTCAAAATTAATGCAGAGCTGGAAAAGACTCAAACTATTGCAAATGCTTGATCACGGTTGGCTTCCCCTTTTTAGGGGGAATTCACTTGTTCACAAAGGGTAGATGCAGGTTTGCATTTTTTTTTTTCCCTCCTTTAATAATGAACACCATTTAAAAATGGCAGTTTGTGTTTACGGGTGACGTCTTTGACTCATCTCTCAATTGGTTCGATGTTTTGAAACACTTGAGTGTTTTTTTTATATATAAATAAATGAAATCAGGAAAGAGGCAAACCCTACTTCACACCACTCTACAGAAAACAGCTTTTCTACAGGAAGCTGTTGACATGCTCTTCCACTGACAGGTTCTGCTACTACATTTACAATCACAAAGATTCAATCTTTAAGGCCACGAATTGACAAAGCAAATGTGTTTTATTCCAACCTCATCACAACACCGCATGTCGATAATAATCAGTCAGATCTGAGTTCTTCACACACATCAGAGCTTTTAAAGAAGGGCTGGATATTTTAGAGGAATGCTGATAGATTGAACTGATTCCAAAGGGAAATCTAAAGAATGGCATTATAACTATTCAACACGTGAATTCATAAAAACTACTCTGCTGTTCAAGAACATCGTAATCAGGTCTTTACCTGATTACAATGCTGATAGGATTCAGACTATGGATACACAAAATACTTTTCATAAAGAGGTACTCAAATCCCAATGCCCAATTCCCAGGGCATATTTTAAGTTTTTAAACAAGAAACTCTTTGTAGCGGTGTGGTCGACTATGACGGTTAGAAACGAACAACATGTACAAACAAGAGCAAGAAATGATATTCTTTGCAGCATATCAAGTCTCCACTGAAACCAGAAATTTAGATGCAAGTTCTGAACAAAATATTCTGTTCATGCAAGACTCAGTACAAAACCAGGCTTAGAAACGACATCCTTGCTGGCCCAAGAGCAAAGCAGCCCTGTGTGTGTGTGAGAATCTTTGCACAGTCTTTTGAAAGTGTTTGGAAAAAGTTCTGCTGTATTTTTCTTTTTATTTACTTCGAGTAATTCTGACCCAATTCAAATGTCCAGTAAATGTAGACAGACTCCACATGTTGATTGTTATTCAGTAGCATACCTCCAACATTAGCAGCTTTACTTAAAAGTCTAACTTTCCATCACAAATATTATATCCAAGATCAGCAAAATATTCTGCAAAGCGATTCAAATGCATAAATACTTGTATTAAAACATTGTTGTATTTAAAAGAATATTACATAAACCAATTAAAAAGACAAACACAATTTCTTCCTTGCTTTCTGAATTAAAATCAGAACAACAGTCTCATGTTAGATCAGTTAGAATTACATAAATTATACCCATTTATTAAATGCCAGTTTTTTTTGGCAACTTTCTTTAAATTCACAAGTTCCCGTACATTTACTTAGAATCAGTGATAACTGTGTTTTAAACTTTTATACTGTGGATGGAAACTTCTGGTTTAATATGCAAGAGCAGGAGCAACTGGGTTTGATAGTGAAAGGAGTGGGAACCACTGCTCCATCAGAACCAGGACATCTGAACGGAACCAAGTGATCGTGCAAGGAAGGCGAGATGGCAGAATCTTAGAACTCTTTAAACTGAAACCTCTTGGAACATCAGGAGCATCCTTCTAGAAATTGTACGCTTATCCTTCTACATTTTTGCATAAGGTGAAAACCGTGCAGACGAATACCCTTTAGAAAGCATGTGCTGTTTGTACACGGGGCCCATTGATTACCTCGCTGCATAATTCCTGCACAAGGCTCCTAATCTTTGGTAAATTAAACATTTGATGAGGAGAAAAAAAGAAAAAGAAAAGACAAGTGCTTCCAACAGCCAAAGTTTAAACATTTTTCACATCTCTCAAACAGCATGGTTTTTTTTTGTGTGTAAAACATGGGGTATCTGTCCATTCTACAGACACATTTACAGTTGATTGTCTGGATACGAAGCAACATGGGATCTAAAGAACCATTGCAACATTGCTGGTCGATGTAATAACAGGAATATGCCAAAGTGTACGGTTTGCAATAAATGTAAGTAGTTTACATCTGGCAAAAAAAAAATCAAAAAATCTATTCATCTTTGCAGGTATTGGGTACGATCATCAACAACTGTACTTTGTTTTCTAAAGATTTTATTGTCTACTCAGCAACTAATACATTAGTACACCTTCAACATTTGTTCTATCAAGCTGCTGTCCCATTCATTTGTACATCAAGACTTCAAATCCAAAACGGTGTCAGTCGTTTTCTCCATGTGTCCCCTTGAATAGATCAGAGGCGCAAGTTCTTCACTCCAGTGAAATGCTACGTAATTATTAGGTGCTTTCGGGTCCCAACGGGTCAGCTGGGGAAAAGGATGGTGCACAGCAGCATCTATTCCCACACAAGCGGAGATGGAGGCATTTCAGAGGGTTGAGCTACTGTGGAGCTGTTTGAAAGCAGGCCGACAAATTAATTAATGGGGAGTTAATTGTTTATTGACTCAAAGCAATACCTACGTGATCAATTACAATATGATTATTCATGTCATAACAGTTCAACACACAAAGTTCATGTCAATATTTCAACCAGAAGCTTCATAGAACTGAAATCAATGTAATTAGACACTTAAAAATAAGCGAGGTCGATGGCCACACAATTCCATGTGGATAGAAGATGACTGGCCAACTTTAAGTTGATTGTTTGGCAAGATTTACGTGAAAATAAAATGTCAGAACATCGGAATTTTTCATGAAGAATTATGTCCTTTCAGTGTTGCAATAAAGATGTTTGAGGGCAAAACCTTGATAACAGCAGTTTAATTTGTTAGTGTAAACGTTCGACAGGCAGCAGCAGCATACGCTACATACCTCGAACGGTTTTTAACGCTTCGCCACATTACATCCACTAACTTCAAGGTATTTAATTGGGATGTGGGATAAACCAACACAAAGCAGTCTGCAACTGTAAAGTGGAACCCAATTATTGTTTCCCCCTTCTTTTTTTTTTTCCTTAAATCAAAATCTGAAAAGTTTGGGATGGTATTCAGATCTACCATAGAAACACTGTTAGTAGCTTAAAGTTTTTGCACACCTTCAGACTGAAGGCATTGCAAATGGAACTTGTCTGGTTTTCGTTCTATCAAGGCTTTCTTCTCGTCACTTGAAGGCCAGATTGAGGACTGCATGTCTCAGATTTGTCCTGTTAGCCAAATGTCCCACATTAACCCATGTTACCATAGGCTACATGCTGCTTCTGGGGACATTTAAAAGGTTGTTTTTTTTTCATCAGTATCAGAGTAAAAGGCAAGCTCCTAAAATTTTTAACTAAAAAAAAAAAAAAAAAAAAAAAAAAGGGTAATTTATGAAGCCATGCTTCCCTTCCGTTCCATTTCAAAATTTCAAAATGACATTTTATTTGCTGTCAAATAGACAAAACATCCCACTAGGCGGAGGCAATGGAAGATATTTTCAGAACCTACCACCATATTTTTGTTGCACATCCTATAAATTGAAAGAGTTCAAATAATTTAGCTTTAACTCACAGGTATGAACAGTGTTGTTTGTGTTTTTCATAGTGTGTCGTTGGGAGCTGAGAACATTTTATTTTTATGTGAGGTTGTTTGTATTAACACACACTTTTACATTTCTGTTTATAATGATGGGAGGCTGATTGTTCTTTAAATCTGTTTTTTTTTTTTTTTTTTTTTTTTTAGTTCCACAGCAGCCTGTTTTAATGAAGTGGGGAAAGCACCTGATGACAGGTTAAACACTATGTCGATGTTTAACCTAGATTGCCCATAACAGTCAAGCTGGACCGTTGCCATGGTTATTCAGACACGGTCACAGCCTTCTGGGTATTTATACAAATTTACACACGTATTCATGAGTGGAGACAGGGTGGTGCATGTGGCAGCTACAGCTGCACATGGTTTTATACATGTGGAATTTTTAGTGAAATGTTTCCCTACGCCAACTTTTACTGTCAAATAGTGTTAATACGCGAGGCTTCAAGTATTCTTTAGACGAGGAAACATTATAACGTGATATAAAGCTAAAAAAGTTTTACATTTTTGTTTTGATGTTTTTTACTGCCCCTTTAAGTCTTTAAGCAGAGGCAGGACGATTTAGAGTCAGACTGACAAGATATTTAAAACTCTTCATATCGTCACCATCTTGAGAAAAAGTAACATGATGTTTAGTATGGTGTGATTTTTGGTGATTCAGAATTTTTATCTTTTTCACTAAACATTATATCACAAAAACTTGTTTAGCTGGGCAGCTTTCTATACCTGCTGTTATCTGAGTTTCCAAGCAATAAATATGTTGGATAACTGTAAAACTGCGACAGCAAGAAAAATGTTACTTTATTACTGAGTAACAGAAGGCAGATGTACAGCTGTCATTAAGAACAGTTCTGCTTTCTGTAATCTTCTTCTGCTTGATCTCTTTCTGCTGCCATTATAAGTTCCAGAAAGCATACACTATCAGGTGTACATACACTGCCCTCTACTGGCAAAAACCTCAGATTACAGCTTGATTTATTATGAAGCAGTTTGGATATGAAATGTTTTCAGGCAGATGTAATAAAGGTCATTTTCTCTGCTCTATGGGTAATTGCTGACCATCCCAATAAAACCATCCATTTATTCATTTGTTATGATCAAGAGGAAAGTTTCTGAACAAAAAACAAGAGAACCAACAAGAAGGACTGATGTTGTAGTCAAAACTATTACTCTGAAGTCAGGAGATTTGATGGTTACTACTAATGATTCGGACTGTTGTGCTGTCACCACTTTAACAAACGGGCAGCTTACAGGATGTTTGAGCACATCAGAGGTTTCAGTCTGGAGCGGGCGACGTGCACAAGCGCTTTAAATCGGAAACTTTTTCTAAGGGAAGCAGAACACATTAACCAGCAGGAGCTGTGATGGAAGAAATGGAAAATACAGCAGTAGAGCTTCTAAATGATAAAATCTCTAGGTACACCTGCAGATAAAATGAAAACACTTCTAAATTTCAGGGATCACAATTTCTCTTATGGGCATTACTGAAGCAAACAGGTCAGCTCCATTTTTTGGCAGATAGTTTGTGATACTTTAAGCACATACACAGTTTGACTTGTTTAAAAGAGCTAAAGACAATGAATGAAAACCTTTCTTTTGAACATCGCCTGATTGTATGTAGTGAGAACATGTCTCCTTACCTTATGAAGCTTTTAAAAGCAGCTGACTGAGGGTTAATGCAGAGCGGCACCCGACTCCCCTTCTGTTGTTCCAAAATGAACTGATGGATGATCTCTATGCAGGGGGAAAAAAAAAACAACTTTTCATTTATCCAAATTCATGCTCCCATTTCAAATCCCTTCAGTTGCATTTGAAATCAAATAAAAATGGTCATTTGTGTCATTTAATCTAAAACAAAACAAGAAAATGCTTCTCTGGTGTCTTCAACAGAGGACAAATTTCTTGTACTGCACTTTTACTTTTTTTGAACAATCTTTTATCTGCCCAACAGATGTTTAAATATTTATGCTGTCCAATACCGATACCACCGAAATATCAGACTGCTAAGAGCAAAGAAAGCTTACCTTTGACCTGCCTCACAGAGGTCAGGTTTTTCTCAAAACCATCGTCAAACTTGGAGTTTGTGACCGGTTCAAAGTCACTGGTGTAAACACGGCCGGAGGATGTGGTGTAGCAGCATTTGCACATACACGTGTGGTAGCGCAGTCGACCCTCGTCTAGGTAAGGGTGAGCCAAAGCGTCCTTGGCAGAAATCCTCTTAGACTAGAAACCAAATGGAATAGATAGATGGTCTGAAAGGTCGCTTAGTTGTATTCCATGGAAGACATTAGCTTTTGAAAGACTTGCATTTTCTGAGAGAGTGCTGTTCACCCTGAAATTTTTAGGAATGCTCCTCCTCTCTCAATAAAAAGGCTTGAAAGCCACAGAGGAAGAAGAAACTTGTTGGGAACAAACATGTGAATAAAGAACTGTGTGGCATTCTCAGATTCACAGGAAAACTGAAGTATGTATACCTTCTACAGCAGAGGCTGGAAAATTCACCTCCATTGTGATGTAGTTTTACTAATAGGCTTCAGATCATCGACAAGCTCCTTGCTTGTCGATGATCTGAAGCAAAGAGCTTCAGATCACGTGAAAGCTGAGAGCTAATCCCTCAGCTTTCCCATGATCAGCCTCAACCAAAGACACTATAAGCATGAAACAAGCACCCAAAAATAAAAAGAAGCAATGAAAGCAGTAGGTTGGATTATTTTCCTCAAGATTCTTTGAGGGGAGTGAAAATGCATGTAGAAGGATGGCTTTACTCTGATATTCATCTCTCTGCTTGGCAAATTCTGACAGTATGCTTACCATTTTGTAAAAAAAAAAAAAAAAAAAAAAAAAAAACAACATTAATTTATCCTTCATGATTAAATTGACAATCTTCTGTTGTTTTGTACAGCCCAAATGTGAATGAGATTCAGTGCAAGTAGAGAACGGAGATCTCTGGAAAACGAGCGGCTTAGAGCAGCAACGTTGCAGCCTGTATAAATCTAAATATGAGAACATACATGATGTCCAGGAGGGACACTGAAGAAAAGGGTTTCCTATGAGTACTTTCACACAGTCATACTGTTCTCTAGACTTTAATGCAGGTTTCTGCTGCACAGCCCATCACCGTTTCTAAAAGTCCTAGAGGAAACCCTGGACTCAGGGAAAACATTTGAACATGTAATGAACAAGGAACGACTTACTGGATCAAACACCAGCATCCTGCATAACAGATGAACTGCTTCATGGGTTGCCTGGCTAGACAGTGTGTACAGCACAGGGAGGGATGGCTGTAGGAACAAACACATTGAAAGGACAACCAGTTCAGTGACTCCTGAACAAACAACAAAAAAAGTGCCTGGAGACACTGAATTAGTTTGATGTACTGCAATAGGAACTATGCGATTTCTTGAAAACCTAATAGCCAAAGAAGAATTTCACCTTTACATTTAAATCTAACAAATTAATACATTGTATAATCAAGGAGTTCTGGATACTGTTCCAGTTTAAGAAAAAAAAAATATCTATAATGTCATGACCTCATTGCTGCTCTGTATAATGTACAATCAGTAAGAAATGCAAATGAACAGAGATCTAAAATAAAAGCAAGGGACATGGAGGCCAAAGAACCTCTATGTTGGCATTATAGGTTCTCTTTCCTAATGCAATGACGGCCCACATGACCTTTTTATTAAACTCACGTCAAACCATTCAAACTCCAGACTGATTACCTGCTTATGGGTTCCTCTGAGAATGTGTGCCCGTGCGCCTTCACATGCCGTCCTCATTGCCTCCATAGAAGGCGTCCCCAGTAGGTCAGTGATTAAATCCAGCTAAAAGCAGAAAAATCCATTTTAGAAATACCTCCAAATGTGTGTCAACATGGACCGCTTGTCTCCGAATACAACTCTTTAATCAGCGGCTGGCCAAAGAACCAGAGTAAAGCAAGTGTGACAAGTAAAGCAGCTTCCAAGCTTCACTCACACATAGGCAGGTGGCTCTGTTCTTATTTTTCGTCAGTTACCTGCTGAATGGGACTTTGAGCTTGGAAGAGGATGCGCCGACCAAGCAGCTCTGCAAAGATGCAGCCCACAGACCAAATATCGATGGAGTTGGAGTAGTGCCTGCTGCCCATAAGGATCTCTGGTGCTCTGTAGTACTGCGTCACAACTTCCTGAGTCATGTGCCGGGACTCATCCAGCTCCTCCACACGGGCGAGCCCAAAATCACAGATCTAAACACATAGAGAGAAACGTTACCATTAACATTCTGTTTCATTTATATTCATACTGCTGTTTATGCTCCCAGGACATTCTTGATTCTTTTACTGAGAGAAAAGAGTCTTTGTTCTTGACATGCCACCAAGCTGAAGATGGAACAAACATATCCACTGTTACTCATTCAATTTTGAAGATCTGGTTTTATTCTCAATTCTTGTTGATTTTGTGTTTTACTATGCAGCCAATTTATTTATTAGAAATAAACAGCTATCATCCAGATATTATTTTCTCTCTCTCTGCCCTACAGCTTCTCCAAATAAGCTCATGTTTCTCACTCTGCGTCACGACAGACTCTGTGACATTACACTTGAACTTTGACAACAAACCTCCAGCATTTCAAAAGAGTTTCTGACGGAATTCTGAACTATTACAACCACAAACCCAACGAGCGCTGAAGCTGGGACATTTTCTAAAATCCAACAGAAGAAGTTGGCATTTTTATTTCTGTCTGTTCTAGATCATGTTCTTCCAGATAAGCAAAACAGACTGAAGTTAGGTGTTGGATTTGACAAGTCCATTGTCAAATCAAACATTTGCGAAGCATCTATTTAATTACAATTTCTAAACACACTTTACAATGGAAGTACGGTGCCATTTTTCTGTCTTAAAGCTTAAAGGTATGAAGCCTTTTCTGATTTGTAGGAGAATCGATGCTGTGTGATGATTCTGAACCCTATTTAAAGGCACCAGGATCCAAAGATACGTCATCAAATACATGCAAACAGACAGTAAACATTTTAAAACCTTCTGACAACACAGAAAGAAAGTTAAGCAGAAACAAACGACTTTATTTCTTTTAGGAATATTGCTATAAATGTAGACCTACAGCATAAACGCCTCTGATGACATAAATGGTAGCAACATAACCTTTTTCACACACCTTAAGCACACAGTTGCTGTTGACCAGGAGGTTGCCAGGTTTGATATCTCGATGCAGAATTCCAGCAGAGTGTAGGTATTTAAGTCCTGCAGGTAAGAAACCAAAAACATTTAGTAGATGAAAACAAATAACCAACTCCAGCCCTTCACCAACTAGTTTGAAAGCCTCGACTTTTACAGTTAGTTGATCGAAGCTCATCATCGTAACATCCACATCATGCTGATACTTGATGTTTAAGTTTGATTCTTAGGGGGGGGGGGAAAGTGAACAAGTCCTCCTACACATCTTCTAAAACCAAATATGTTATAGATTGTAATACCTATTAATAAAGGCACCAACAAAGAAAATTACATGAAACTCAAACATAAATTCATTACACATAGTGAAAAAAAATTAAGTTATATTTCTGGTCATTTTGATTATTGTGGTCTACAGATAATGACACGCCAAAATCCTGTGCCTCAGAAATGATCAGATTATTGAAGAAGATCAATAAAGATCTAAATCTCATACAGAAATTTGAGGCTTCGTTTCATTGAACTCAGTTCTTGGTTGGGGCTCCTTTTGTATAAATTACTGCATCAGTGCGGTGTGACACGGAGCTGATCAGCCTGTGGCTATGATGAGGTGGAATGGCTTTGAAAGTGACCTCTAGGTCATCTTCCTCTTAACAGCTCATAGAGAAGATCTATGAGGTTCGGCTGAGGAAGGGTTGCTGAACCTCATCATTGGTTCAGTTTAGTACCATAGACAGAGTGGTCAGATACCAGATCCTTATAAAAAATGAAATGATCATGCAGTTTGTTAGCTGAAGGATGCATGAAGTGCCCTGACACATGACTGTTGACTTCAGAAAACCCAGTAGACCAACATTCACAGATGACATTCCACCCGCTTGCCTGTGAAGGAGGAGGAGCTTTTTGGTTTTACTTTTGCATTTTGGAAGTTACTTTATATAACTAGCTTTGGTAGTAATTTTTAATACTCTCTGCCCTCACAGCTGGATTGCTTGAAATGAATAGACTCAAGGAATTTTAATTTTATTTTCTCGCTTACAGGCTAAAAAGGTTCAAGACGTCGCGTCTCCACAAAGGACTATGACAAACTACTGCAGAAATGATCAGTGATGGAAATGAAGATTAACTGACTCAGAGAGGGAAAGTCAACACTGGAGATGGAAACAAGACTTTACTGACAATTCAAAACAGAGAAAGGTCAGATAAACTGTTGAGAAGCTGGAACTCTCTCCATGCTAAGCCAATGGACAAATCGCTTTCCCAAACTCATGGCAGACGTTAAACGGAGCCAACGTCTCACTGAGACGACACAAACTGGCGGTCTGCCTCTTCAAACCCTTCACCAGGGAAAAGCAGCAGCAACCCATAGTCAAAACAAGTAGCAGCAGCAGCATTCCATCTGGGAACACAATGGATCCAATATTTGAATTTTTCACAACATCTTAATTTTTAGACATTCTGAATTTTCGGTTTTCATTATTTGTAAGCCACAATCATAAAATTACAAGGAATAAAGGCTTAAAATGATTCACTAAGAGATCTATAAAAGGAGGTTCACTTTATGAAAATGCTGACAAAAAAAAAAGTTGAATGTTTCTAATTTTTGGACATGTACCTGTATGACTCACTGAAAAATCCAAAGTTACTAGTTTTTTTTGTTGTTTTTTTTTACATATTGCAGCAGGACTCATCCCATTTCTTGTTTCAGTAAATTCCCTCTTAACCCTACTGCTGTAAGAACACAAACATGATTAAAAAAAAGAAAAAAAAGAAAAAAGAAATAAGCACTTACCCCGAAGAATCTGATACAGAAAAACTTTGGCATGATCCGAGCTCAGAGGCTGTGGTGATACAATGATCTTATGGAGGTCACTTTGCATAAGTTCAGTCACAACATAGCTGAACGTTCGGAGATTAAGGTCGAAAACTAAAATATTAACTGTGACATAAACTGCCTAGCTCAACAATGCTGGTATGCTTCAGTTGTAGTTTGAATGTTCAGAAAACTGCAATGGAGACACTTTTAATTCACAAGATCAACAGCCAGACGTCACTACTGGCGAAAACAAAGACGACGACGACGACAGGAAGTGGTACGAAGACGACTGTTTGTTTTTCCTCGGACAACGTGCAGCTGGTTCCACCGGAGCTCTCACAGCATCACACACACATAAAAAGTCGTCTGCCATTTAAGTGAGCCCATAGCTCTTGTGGAAAATTGCCGACTACATTTTACCCAAAATGACACATACATAGATTTTCTCAAATATAAGGAGACTGTCACTCCAACGCCCGAATAAGACGCCGACTTCTCTTCTGATGGCCGACAGATGGGCGCTACCACCATGGATGAATTCTGAATAGTTTGTCACTGTTTACATCTGTCGCCACCATGATTTTTAATTTCATTTCTTATTTAATAGAAATACGACATTTGCAAAATTGTGGGGTTTTTGCCCCCCAACCTTAGTAAAACATAGACAAAGATTTGCACACATTTGTAATGGAAATGCAGAGAACGTCTCCTTACACAGAAATAGGCCATCCAGTGTGCTGAACTGTGTTATTGATCTTTAAGTGAATCAAAAGCATAAAGGATACATTTCTTCAAAGTAGTCGATGTGTGGAGGCTGCAGTATGTCCAAAGCAGAAAGTACCTGAGGACACACAATGTTTGCGTTATGGTTACGAATAAATGGTTTATTGTTTCTTCCAGTGGTCTTAGTCTGTCTTGATTTGTCTTAAAGTGCACATTTAAGACAAACACACACTTACATTTTCATGTTTGAAGAAACACAACATCTTAAGTTCCCGAAAGACCCTTTTGCAAGAAACAAGATTCTGGAAGACATTGGGCATCTTTTTGAGAGCCACTCGCTTTCCATCTCTGGGATCCGTCACCGACCTTAAAGCAGAGGATAAATAACATTAGACAGACGGTGATCAGGACAACTTTAACATCTATTGTTCATAAATTAAAAGACATGTCTCCTGATCATGTTGATTTCTATGAGGAGCCCCACCTCTCCACACTGTGAAGACCCAGAAATACATTCAACTATCATTGCAAATACACAGCAGAATTTTTGATGTTCTTACTGAAATAATTAGGATACAATATTAACAGTGTTTTTATTGTGCTTTCAGGAAGAGCACATCACTAAGTAACTGGATAGAATTATTGAATCCAGAGATCAATGCAGAAAAAAAGCAGGTGCAAGTATGACTCCACGAGGATCACACAAGCCTGCTACTGATGCGCTCTTCTGAGTCTTAGATATGATACAGTGAAAAGAAAAAAATTCTTGCTGTTCACCCAATACAACAAGAATTATAATATTCTTCAATAAATAGCAGCTCTTCTTGGAAGGGAGCTTGTTTGTTGGTTTGCCACCTTGAAAATACACCCTGACGTCATACGACATTCTCTCGTTCTGTACTACATCTCAGTGTTACTTCCCATTTTTCTATAACAGGCTACTGCACCATGCCTCAGATGTCCACACGCCATTTTGTTAAAGTCTCAAGTCCTCGCTCTCAACTGGAAGAGAGCGTACTAAGATTGTGAGCATACAAAGCCCTGCAGTCAGTCTGACATAACCACCCAACCTGCAGCATACCACCAACCAAGAGTCAGAGCAGAGGAGACCCATTCCACTCCATGTCCACATTGCAAATAAATCACACATTTGTACAGCTTAGTAAAAATACGTTTGCTGCAGTCATGCTCACTATCCCATCTCCTAACTGGCCACTGAGTGGGGCTGTGTGTCTGAGAGAGAGATCGTTTTAAACCTGATTGGTTTTGAGTGATGAAAAGCATAAAGCTGTACCTCCTTAAACAAAAGGAGAATTCATCCGTTTAGGTCCAAGGGACCAAGGGAGCCCAGCACCGAGACGGTTTATAGGCACAAACAAAAATGCAGAACTACATGAATTTACACAAAAATGTCAACATTTTCATAGAAACATAAACAATTGTGTTAATTGTGAAAGTGAGGTCGCTGTGGGATAGAGCGACCTCACTTTCTCCTACTCTCTCGCTGCTTCGTTCTAATTCAGGTACTTTATCCCCTCTCCATAATTCTGCTCAATACTTTGGCAAAGTTGCCAAAAAAAAAAAAAAAAAAAAAAGTGCCTCACATGGACAAATGGAAACTTGAACGCAGCATTCTGAAATCTATCAATCCAGTCTGATATGATCAATTCAGTTTATTTATAGAGAACCAATAATGTTATGAACAAAGTTTCCACAAGAATTATTGAGGACACTTTGTCACAATTTACAACTCGGCCAACATCTTCGCATCCCAATCCTGCAGGAAAATGAGCCTAAAACTGAAGAACGTCTTGTGAAACACCCAGGGAAAATCCAGAAAGATAGACGAGGAAGCGCTGATGAATGAAGCTGAAAAGGTGGAAAACAAAGCAGACAAAGTTACCTCACGTTGCAAAAAAAAAAAAAGAAAAAAAAAAAAAAAAAAAGTTTGTACAGCTGTTGCTTCAAGTTGTGCCTCAGAGCCTATGTTTGGTTGGCGCACAGTTTGTGTCTCGATAGTCATATAGTTTTCACAAGACAGCCAAAATATTTATTCTTAAAGGCTGATTCTTTTCTATGAAGTTCTTTATTATTTCACACACAATATGAATGACATATTTCAGATAATATCTCATGTTTTGTTTCTAATGAGGCTCAGTCACATTGATGTACCTGAGCTTAAGTTAATATTTTTATTGATGCCAAGTCATTACAGACTGAATCTTTTCAACCTTAGATTTTTTTTTTTTTAAGCAAAATAAATAAACCTACAAACATATTTATATTAACACTTGGAGCCGTTTGAATTTAAGCCTAGGCATAAATTTCAAACTGGAAGACCCTCCAGCCTCACCTGCATCATCCAATCGCTGCGTCTACCACAGTCTAACAGCGTTGGGCCACACCTCGTCAGAGCCAATCATCAAGTTAGCCTCCGTTTATCAGTGCCTCCATCCGCTCACCAGCCGAGCTTAAGCCACCTCCGCCCCTGCTCCACCCTCATCCTCCCGGCTCCTTCAGGCCTCCACCACCAGTGTTCTGCCCCGGGCAGGAAAACGTCTCAAATCCTCATCGCCAGCTGATCATCCAAGCTTATTGCAGTTCACAGCGCCCACGTCTTCTGCCCGGGTCTGAGCCCCAGAACTTTAATTCATTCATGTGAATAAAACATTTTAACTCCAGATGAGTTTAAGTTTATTCTTTTTGGATAGTCGTCACACTAGTTATTGGTTTGGGAAGGCCATTTAAAGACTCCATTTTACAATTATACAGTGACTGGATATGCTTCACGGTTAAGTTACTCTTCACGTTCTGGGTTTTTGGAACAATGGCAGGTGTCTTTATGTTTGGCTTTGTTACATAATATTCAGGGAAGCAGCCCTTTCATTTTCCTCCAGTTGGTTTTAGTTTCTTTTTGGAGATGGCTGCTGATCTGGCAAAAGCTTTTACTTTCACCTTGAGATGTTAGATTCTACAGTGTGCAACCAGTAGCCAAAGTTTTACAGTTTTTTTGTTTGTTTTTTTTCCAGATCACTTTTTAATGGCGGAGAAATCAAAATTTCTGCTTTAAGTAAAGGTCATAAACATTAATAAATTCTGTACTTTAAGAATTCCTCAAAACAGAATTTTAAATATCTTAAAAAAATACAAGATGGTAAGCAAACTTAAGAATGACAACAGAAAAGTTCCAAAAAGAAATGTTAGGTCTTAGTTTAGTATGCGTGTCATTCCAATATATGAAGTAGAAAGAGAGAGGTAGCTGAAAAGGGAAGATGTGAAGAAGTTAAGCAAACTTAACAGCTGTGTACTTACCAGACGACTCCAAACGCACCGTAGCCAATGGGCCGATCAGGCTCTATGTCCAGCTGCTGCTGAAGGTGATGCGTGTTTTGCTGCTGCTGCTGATGGTGATGGTGGTGGTGGTGGTGGTGAGACTTGACAGCAGCGGCTTGAACCTGGGCTGGAGCTGCAGCTGAAGCAGGTCCTGGAGCCTGTCCAGGCGCAGGAGAGGGGAAGTAGGGCTGCTGCTGGCCAGGATTGAGCATCACCGCTGCAGCCGCAGCGGTGGATGTGTGCTGCTGCACCGTGCGCACGGCTGCAGCAGAACCCGGGTGCTGCAAGGGATGCTGTCCTGCTTGGTGGTGGTGGTGGTGGTGATGGTGCATGTGGGGAGGCGGGAGGTGCTGCAGCTGGTGATGGTGATGGGCAGCCACTGCTGAGGAGCCACCGTTGTAAGCAGTCATCATTTTTGGAACGTTTGTGGCAGTTGTGCTGCAAAGAGCCATTCAGCAAGGAAAATAAAAAATAAAAAAAATCCAAACAAAATGTCTACTGGGTCAGAAAGTGGTGATGAAGGCTACCAGACTGAACCCTTACACTGAAAAATCAATAAAACAGATTCTGGCTTTAAAAGATCAACCATCAGTTACTTTAAATCTTCACACAAAGTGGAAATAAAACAGTTTGCCATAATGTTTTTTTTTTTTTAAAGAGAAGCAGCTAAAGGACTTCAGCCACAGTTTTCTCTCAGTGATCTGAAACTAAAAATGGTTTTGCTCAAATTTAAAGCAGTGTCAAGTGTAAAAGAATTTAAAAAAATAAAAAATAAAAACTTGACACAACCACACCAAAATAATCAGTGGAAGTAAACCTGAGCCCCCCTGAATAAATAAAGTTGTTGGGTTTTGACGTCTCCCATCGTTGAGCGTGTTGATTCCACAGCAGTGATCAGGATCCCGTCACATGGAAACAACATTCATCTAAAACAAGTGCCAAAGTTTTCCACAGGCTTCGAACCAGCGCCGCAAATCCTCCCATGAAGGGGGGTCCACGCAGCCGGGAAACTGCATCTGTTATTCCAAACGGACTCCTCTTCCGATTTCTCTGCGCGCAGAGCGAGGCAGCTATTCCGTAAACAGAGGTAATCTCCGAGCCGTGATTAACGGCGCAGATCCGGTGCAGAGGGGGTGTATCCCGGCTAAGGCGATAATACAACAGCAGACGCAAGTAGACAGACAGGCCCGAGCCACCGCCATCCACTCACATGGAACTGTTTGTTTAGAGAGAAACCCCCATCATCATCATCATCATCATCACCCCGAGCAGAGGGGCTGTGACCATTGCTCAAAACATCACAGCTCGAGCCCTCATAGTTCCTTCTAGATGACTTGATTTGCCGACGAACTCTTTGTTTTCGCTCCGTCCTCTAAATAAGTGCAAGTCCAAAGAGACGTGATAACAATGTGACGGGAAAAGTTCTTCTTTAACGTGAGCTGAATAAATTTGCGTGCCGCCCGTGCGAAGACGAGAGTTTCTTAACCTGACAGCTCGGAGCTAGCTAACAGAGTGGGCAGCTTCATCTCCACATCGGAGTCCTCCTCCTCCTCCTCCTCCAGTCGGTGTCAGGAAGGCTGACCGCGGCGTGTCGGCAGCCGGGCTGCGGGTCCTTCACTCTCCGGCACGATGACGCTCCGCTGACATGATCCAACTGATCACAAGGTAAACAGGATAAACACTTGATCCAACATGGTGAACATAATCTTACCTACTCGGCGGTGAGATTTTACAGAACAGCTAACCAATCAGCTGTGGCGCCTCGATGACGTGGGTACATTCCAATTGACTGTCGGTGGAGTTAGCCAATGGCGCTGGCTCGCAGGGTGACGGGGGGCTGACCGCTGCTCTGTGCGGCCAATCAAATGACGGTATTTAACAGAAAAAGATCTGCATATGTTCAAAACGTCCTCATGGGAAAAAAAAAGATCTCAATCAGTATTGCTTCAATACTTCTGAATTATAATTTCAGTACAACACGAAAGTTCTATAAATTTTCTTATCTAAAAATGGACATGAAATGAAGTTTTTATAATTAACAGTTAAATTGATTAGAGCGTGTGCCACTGCCAACATGAAACAGGTTTGTATGTAATTGTTAGAGGAGTCAGTTACAAAGATGTAATTTGTTCCAGTTTCTTTATTTGACTCTTTGAACTTTGCCAACACAACAGGCTTACTAAAGTCATGACTTTCGCAATTATGTTCATACAAGCCGGTGTGTTTTAGAACCACGCTATTATGCAAATGAGCAAAGGTGTGTTATACAAAACAGAATAAAGCTGTACATTTATTAATCAAGGATATGTACTGATCAGGTCATGTGTTTGATAACCTTAAAAATAAACTGGATTTCGCTCATTGGTATTTTGTGTTTAGATAACTCAGTTCAATTCAGTTTATTTACATAGCAGCAATTCACAAAATATATTTAAAAAATAATGCTACAAGATTCATTGCATATGAATCCTACTCAGAGAAGTTTTAGCTCAATTTTCTAAACTAAATCCAAAAACTGGATTTTACTGAAACTGTCTGTGTCTCATTCTACTTTGAGAAATAAACCGTGGTGCATATTCTCAAAGACTTTCAGTCCCCTCAGACAGTGGCACATATAATGTGATCAATAACAGTGGGACAGCGCTGATCAGGCTCCTTTCTGTTCCTTCCCTTCCTGCCATTCTCCCTGGCACACACTAAGATGCTGCATCCAAGCAGTAGCTGTTTTCATAACAGAATATCATTTAAAATTAAAATGTAATTTTTTCTTAAATATGTGGTTTGACTGCTGTATTCTTTTAGCCATACTTAGCACAACATTTAAGTCATCCAGCTGTGAGGATGAGAGAATCATGACATCAGGGGAAGGCAGCAGGTTGGTCTTATGCAGAATGGAAAAGCCTTGTAATCAAAAAGTGATTCATTTTAAAATATAGTTGCACTTAAAAGCGTTCTATAATCTAATTACGCTTTGTCTTTGCAGCCACTGATTTTAAAACTCAGTTTAATGGTCAGGAGAGGAAATGCTGTGAAAATGATCATACACATGTGACCTTGGATTCAATTCATTTCCAGCTTTTGGGAGGCTGCTCTAGGTGTGAAAAGTTTAGGTTATACTGTTGTGACTACGTGATCAGTGTTTATTTTGCTTTCTGCTAGTTTAACAAGAATACAAACTCACAAGACTGGTTAAATTTCATGGTTCTCTTTATTTTATTGCAAAAATAGATACTCCATTAGTTAGAATTGCATCGGTTTAGATTAGTCTTTTAGCAATATAACACTTTGTTGTGTTGACAATCCGAAAATCCTCGTCCCTCAAATTATTTCCAGCAACTTGACTTAGTGTTTTTCACTGTAATCCACATCTACAGCACCGAATACCTCCTACATGATTGTTTCATTCAGAGTTTGTATAAAATGCTTGCTTTTTAACAATTACTGATGTTAAGTGCAGCAGTCTGACATCAGTTAAGGCATCGTAATAAAACTACACAATTGTAATAATTGATTTATACAAAATGTAGATTTAGTTTTATATGTTAAGCAGAAAATGTGAAGTGTAAAAAATGGATTTTATCAATCCAGACTGCTAAGAAATTAGCCAAGCAGTCCATTTCATCTAATGGACTGGTCAGGCCTACCAACATTCAGAATGGGATCATTCATTAAATGCATTTTCAGTAACTCAAAGGCACAATCTCTAGAGTCATTGTTAGACATCATATGTGTGGACAGACATTATCTGTGTGCAGATATTCTTTGGTATAAAGCGTGTTGAGTTATATTCCAGGACATAAAGACAAATCAATATCTAAAAGACGGGTTTCAGTCAATGTTGACCTTATTCATCTTTAAAGGCACGAAGGTACAACATGTTCTTCTTTTAGCTGCTTAAATCCTGGACTGGGATTCTTTGGACGCTTTCATTAAGACAAATGGTGGAAATGCTCTCACATCATGGAGGGAGTCCTTGGTTTTATCCATTGTAATATTGCTGAAGAAACAATGATGTTCATTCCATAGCACCAGGCCTGGTCGCCACATAAACGAACACAACGATGAGTAGAACCACCACAGTGAGTGTAGGAACCACCACTGTGGCCACCTGCTGACGGGCTTCCTGCATGGCCTGTTTCCGCTCCTTCTTGTCCTTCGATGTCTCTTTCTTAGGTTTGCCTTTAAGTTGCCTCATGATGTCCCAACGACCCTCTGTCTTCACTGTCCTCACACCTGACAACAACAGACATATGGTAACGTCACAGAGACATAAACATCAGCTCTACATTAACATTTTTCCAAGTTTAACTTGTTGATGGATGACTATTTAATCCATGCTAATATATCACGTTAAGCTTATACAGCTATAGCTACTAACTTTGTTGTTGCCGGTGTTCAGAGGTGGGTAGTACTGGTTAAACTTACTTGAAAAATCTTTTTGGTTAAAAAAAAAGAAAAGAAAAGAACATTTTTGGAGGGCAAAAGGTGTAGTTTATATTGAAGTATAAAAGTTAAGTATTTATACTGAAGGTGTAGAAAAGGCATAGAAAAGTCAGTTCCACTGCACTGTAGTTTTTACTTTTACTTTAGTATTTTGCTTGTGTAGAAATAGACTTCAGAGATCGGAAACATTAGATTCTTAGATTTCTGCAACGTATGAGTTAATGTTTATGTTAATCTGAGCACAATTAGTCAGGTTTTTCTACATGTTACTATTTACATCATTATTGTTTTTTTTATTTATTAATAAACATGGTTATTTTCATTTGAAAGGTTACATGAATGTATTTATATTAAAAACATGTTTATAGTCAAGCCCCTACCCTTTCTTTTGAAAGCTTTACCTTTAAGCTCAATTGCATTGTGACACACACTCAATCAGCAGTAGTCTCATTTAGTATTTTACCTTTTGATACCTTTTAAGCTCCTACAGTTCTGGCAGTGACATGTTCTTGTTGTGGCAAGTGAAACTTTGCTGAATCTTCTAAAATGTGGCAATTCAGAATTTACTATTATTCGTAATTACTGGTGGTTTTCTTTGATGCTAAGATAAATTTCAACACAAATCAATTGAAGCTTGGCTTAATATCAGACAGAGACAATTATCATTATTATTAATACTCATGATCTGAAACAAAAAGAAACGCTTAATAAATCTGTAAAGCGCAGCTACTTTGTAACATTACAGTGTGTTACTATCCGTTTTGTACTCTGGCTTACTTCCGTAGAACTGTTGGCAAACTGAAACTTGAAGAACTGTTACCACCAAAATAAACGTGAACGTTTGATAAATTGTACAGAATGTAAATTGTAAGGTGTCATTTAATCTGTTGAGAACATGATAGAAAACAGAAACTGAATTAAGGGCTTACAGTATGGTGGTTAACAATAATGAACGACTGTCGTCAGGAATTCTAGAACACATACTAACCTTAACAGATGTGGTCTTCAACACTCCTGGTTGTGCTGACGACTCGTTAGGCTGGACGCGAATGTGTTTTCTAAATGTTGGGGTCCAGCGTGCAAATACTCCCACTTACACAAGATAAGAGACAGAGGAAGTACTGCCAGTACTAAAACGATGACTGTTTTTATTTCATGTTATTTAATTAGTTCTTCTTCTTCTTCGTGCTTTCCTTCTTCTTCTTCTTTTCTCCTTCTGCTTATTCTTCGTCTTCTTCTTGAAATGTATTGGCGGTTGGCAAAAAACGTGAAGTAGCATTACTGTCACCTACTGGTATGGTATGGAGGATAGTTCTATCTATCTATCTATCTATCTATCTATCTATCTATCTATCTATCTATCTATCTATCTATCTATCTATCTATCTATCTGTCTGTCTGTCTATCTGTCCGTCTTCATACGTATACACATTAACATATTCACACATATATACCTACTACATATGGTCAACCTTTATGAAACAATTCAGTTTTATTTAAAAATCAAATAATGACTTCGATTGTATATGCTTACTACCAAGTTCTTCTTCAATACTAAACTAACCTTTTCCTTAATATTTTCAAACTCTCTCCTCACATATCTTCTCTCTTTTTCATAGTTATGACATTCTAATGTAACATGCTCTATTGTTTCTTATTTTTCACAGTGATCACATTTACCAGTCCCAGTACAATTAAGCCCCGTATGTCCTGATCTCACTCTTGCCATCACTGTTTCCCACTTTCTGCCAAAAAGTAAAATTTTATTGGTATATTTGACTGTAACGTCAACAAGTCTTATTCCAGACAATATATATATATATATATATTCTATATATTTAATAATAATATTAATAACCATAATAATAATATTAATAATTAGAATAATAATAATAAGAAGAATAAAAATAAAAACAGACAAGAGTTATCAGTTATTTAGAGTTTTTGTCCCATATTCATTTTCCAAAATTCCAGAAATGCGGTCTCGTTAAACGCGAGTACATAATCGCGTATCGCGAGATTTGAACAGCTGTTTGCACTGTTTTTACAGATTGAGGCAGATCGGTTAAACACGTGGGGAGGAGATCGGTAAAGCGGTTGAAAACAGTCAAACAGCCTTGCTCCTAGCGTGGCAGCATTGGGGACCTTAAAATACTGTAAGTAAAGGAGACAGGTACATTTTTGGACGGATCTTTGTGGGTTCTTTGCCTTTGACATTGTTGTTGCTTTGAAAGCAGAGAATGCTAACATAAAAATGTCCTCTGATATTCCCTGGGAGTCGTGCAAGCTGCACAAAGTAAACTCTGTAGTAGAATAAGAGCAATGATCCCGTGTCATTGAACAACCAACTTCCCACGTTTCCCCTGGTTGTCAGCAGTGCGCTTTAGCTGCGTCCCCGTAACGAAAGTTAAATAACCGGACATTGTGCTGTGCTCTTCAGGCATGTCTTCAGGCATATCTCAGTAATATTCGCAGTGGCTCCATCTGACGACGTACTAATTGTCAGAGGCAGCCGCTGGACGCCGTCTGCTATCGTGCTAGCTTTGGCGGCTATGAGCTAGCTGGCGGCTGTGAGGCCTGCTCTGGACAGTCGCTAACCCGCGTGCAGCTCACACGTGCCCTTTGCTTAGCTCAACTTGTGGGATGTGTCGTCTGGTTGTTCGGTGGGAAGGTCAAATCGTACAGGCTAGTTTTCAATGAACAGAAATTGCGTGTTCCCTGAACGGACACAGTGCGGTAGTCCTCGTTGCATTGTGACTGTACCAGAGCAGGACAGTGGCCTCCAAATGGGCTACTTTGTCCTGCCTGTATGAACAGGATCTCCTACAGTGAGGGCTGACGCTGGTGGAATATTGAAAAGCCCACCAGCAATCAGGCATACACCAGTCCAGACTAAAACACGTCTTCCTTAAACGAATTAAATCATTTAAGATGTGTTTTATTGCCGTTGTATCAGAGCAGAAAGGATAGACTGATAAAATCCACTCAAGAGGTGCTGAGGAGTTCTGACCCTCTGGGTTCAACTAGTTTTGGTGTCCTGCACACGCATTTATTTTACACCTGCAAATTGTAATCGGTGTGCAATAAAGTCTGGGAAAGTATGAAATTAGATGTTTACCATTTTCAGGTTTGGAAAAAGCCAGTAAAACTGTAAAGTATTTGTATTACTTTCCTTTGTTTGTGACCTCTCTGCCCTTGTAATTTGCCCCTTCCCTTCCTTGTGTATTTGATTTATTTTTTTTACCTGTAGGTGTCTCCGATCTTTCCCTTTTGTTTTCTTTCATTTCATCCCTCTCATCCCTTGTTGGTCTTCTACTAGTATAATTTATCCCTTTGTTGTTTCCATTCTTCTTTCTGAAATTCCCCAGCTTTCCTCTTGACAGGATTTTTCTTTTTGTTTCTTTTCTGGTCCTCCTTTCCAGTTTCTAGTTTTTGCAGAAGACGTATTTGAAGCCTGTCTTCTGTAGAAGTGTTTGCCATTAATTTCCAGTGAACTTTAGTTATTTATATTTTGTTTATGACAAGAGATTTGAAAAGTTGAGTCTGGAAAATTATAGAACTTTGAACATAAATTAAATTGTTAAAATTAGTGTAGCAATACATCCATGGGACAGATATGCACACACACACACTAGTAAATTATTTTAATAACGACAGGCATGCTGTCCAGATATGTATCTCCAGAGTGCACCGTACTTTCTGGTAGAAGTCACAAAAAGTCAAAATTAGCTGTGCAAATAAACGGTGTCATGCTGAAATATCAGTATTGATGCCCTGAATTTGTCAACAGTGGCAACTCATCATGAACTGTTAAGATTATCCCCTTCCTTATGTCAAAGTAAATATCCCTTATTTTGGTTTGTTTTGTTGTTGCGTTAAACATCTTGCTTTTTGATGCATTTACCCACCACACAAACTGGGAGGGTTTTTTTTTTCCTCGTTTTATCTTGGTTAAAAAGCAAATCATTTCAAAAACGTTGCTAATTCCGGTCAAACGTTTGTGTGTTAATTTCAGGTGTAGCGTTTGGTGTCTCGTCGAAATGCCAGTTCGGTTTCGGTCTGTTGTTTCCTACACGATGCCTGGAGTGCTTGTGCTTATTGGCTGGTGGTGGTACACCTCGAGGAAGAAAGAGCGACCCGTCGGACAGAAAAGCCCCGAGGTCTCTTCGACTTCTGTGAGCTTTAAAGACTCTCATCAAGACTGCAACAACGGTTTGCTATATGAAGAGGAAAGCCCAGCCTTCACAAATCACAGCAAGGAGAACTCCGAGAATGAAATTATTTCCCCGACGCCTCCCCAAGATCCTGAAGCAATATCTTTACTGGAACAAACGTGCAATGATGTTCGTTTTTGCGGCAGAACGATACATGAGGAAGCTGACCGACCATCAAATATTATTGCACCAACATTTAGAGACAGTGATTTGGTAGAGGAATCAATGAAACCCCTCAAAGGCCCCGAATATGACTCGACCCCTGACTTTATTGGCGAGTTGGAGAAATGCCCAGCCATAGAGTTGGATCTTCTTCCAGAAGACTTGGTAGAGGAAGTTGCTTTGTTGTCCAATGACTCCAAAGACACCAGATTTTCCCCCATGGCAATAAATCTTGCGGATGCAGAGCGGCCAGAACCAGAGGGTGAAGTTGCAACGCATCACAGTGCTGTAATTGCACAAGAGGAGGCCGTCTGCTTATTCACATCGGTCGAAACACACAGGATGGCGTCATCAGACGGAGACTCTCTGGAAAATGCCCTTTCAGCGAAGGATTTACACAAATGCATCCTCACCAGCACACCTACCATCCTTTCCTCCGAAGTCCAGGGTACATCCACCTCTTTAGATACCTCAGTGGATGTGCATTCTAAGGAAAACCCTCAAGAAATGAGTGATCTGGAGCTACTGGCAGCTGGACTTATTACTGAGGTCCTCTCTGCAGCCACACAAGAAGTTCTTGGGACCAGCAGCTGTGAGGTTGCAGCAAACACTAAACCCTCCAACATGAGTGTTACTCTGGCTGACGGCACTCGATCCTCACAACTTGATCCAATAATGGAAGACTTTCCTCCTGATGTTCCCTCACAGGGAAACCATGAGCGTACGGAGGCTGCAGAGAAGGAAGTCCAAGCAGTGCCAAAAGGTTTCTCAGTGACTCCAGAGTGGGGAAATGTCGAAACCAGGATTCTGAAAGCCAACAGCGCACAGAATGCAGCCTGGCCAACACTACCACACCAAAGGGAAACGCTACTTAATAGATGTGATGATGCTGCAGTGCTGACTGAAGACTCGGCTTGCAGCACATACCACTCTGAGGAAGGGAACAGCAGCGAGGACCTGCAGAGCAGCATACTGGGGAATCCAGCAGGTGTTTTAAAGATTACAGACTCATCAGCAAATGAAACTGTACCGCCTCAGTCTGCAGCTGGAAGCACCACAAAGGAAGCTGGAGGAAATTCTGATGCTGTGTCTGGCATAAAGAAAGTTAACGGAGACGACCTGAGGAACGGAGCTCATGGGACATGCGAGTTGGACACAGATCAGTCTGGAGGTGAGACATGATTATTCATACTTACTGATTTTATTTGTGCATTATTACTTCTGAACATTTTAGTGAAAACTTCTGTTTTCTTAAACATGCATTTTATGTATGAGCAGAATAAAATTGATGATAAAAAGAGATCACCAGGTGATTCCAGGTAGTTTTACAAATGGAACACACAGCACCTTGTACCATCACAGCCAAAAGACATTGAATACTGTCCAATACTCTCTGCTTCAAAAACATACTGCAATCTGTCATGGCTTGTTTTTAGATCAAAATTTTCTCTAGACTCTGTTTTTTTATTTATTTATTTATTTATTTATTTTTAAAGTAAATAATTATGGTAATGTTTACAATATGTGAACAGCTATGTCTAGACCTGAGAACCTGCCTCTTGATACAATGATAATTAAGGTCAAAGTTACTAATTAGGTTTAAAAATGAATAAGATGGATTACTGTTTGTGCCGATATTTTGTGCATCCCTACTTATTTTCGATGTTGAGATCGGTGTAAAAGGTGAAAAAACTACTAGCTGGTCTTGAAACCAAATAATCAACTTAAAAAGATAAGTACGGTTACATATTATACAGTGAATTCCCTTCAGTAGTCAAATGCTGTCCATGTTTATTTCATTCTTGAAATCATATGTTAACTCCTTTAAGCAAACTTGATTATATTAAGACCCAGTTACAAACGTTTATTCATGGCACTGTGTCATCCTAATTGTTATTGATGGCTTTCATAATGATAGGGTTGGTTATGCATGCATATTAGCAAGAGCTCAAAATTGCATCCTGCTCTTGGTGTTTTTTACCTGAATATGTCTTTGCCTGAGAAGTGATGGCCTTGTCGGTCTGTCTGTCTGTCCCTATAGGCTCTGATGTGAACAGCATGGACTCTGTGGACAGCGGCTGCACTATGAGTATTTGTGAGAACCAGGGCAACAACTCTACATCATCTACCTCAGAACCCGTCATCTGGGAGATTGAGGTCCCAAAGGTTAGTCAAAACAACAAGTGATGCCTAAAAGACACGACCTCTGTCTTTGTTGATGCTGCCTTGATGTGTGTGTGTGTGTGTGTGTGTGTGTGTGTGTGTGTGTGTGTGTGTGTGTGTGTGTGTGGGCGTGTGTGTGTGTGTGTGTGTGTGTGTGTGTGCGCGCGTGCGCGCATAACCTAATTCTTTTGTGTAAGGTAGTATTTTTCTCTCTGAATACAGGATACTCAAATGCAAGTTATTTTTATATTTGGATCAAATGACCTTATCTGAGCTTTTTAACAATATGAATATTTGAATATCAAATAAACATGAATGAGAACAAGAAACCTTTGTCATAAATAATAAACTCATTTCTAGCAGGTATGTTAGAAACATGAGAAAAGATTTCTTAAATGTGTAGGAGGGGGATTGCTGTAATTGTTGAAATACTGGGAACAATTTCTGTTCCTCAAGTTAGATTAAAACTTTCAAAACAAAGTTACCCAAAGTTTGTAAAACAAAATGTATAAATCATTTTTTTTACACATTGCCATATATGTGCAAAAACCTTTTTGATGTCCAAAACGGCTTCTCCGCCGTTGGCACATTGAGCAGGATGTATACACGGTTGATTGGCAGCACCAAGACTTTCTTCTTGGCTTTGACTGGCAGGGCACAAGGAGGAGACGCTTGATCTCTTCACTGATTATGTCTCATATACTGCCACGACATAGTGACAGTCTTAACAAATATGTAAAAAAACATATTTTATAAGTTAAATACATGCCTTGCCTGGCTCTGACTGTACTGCAATTTCAAAAATAAATGTATATATACTAGATAGTTTGAATTGTACAAGAATATAAATAATTTAATAAAGGGGTGCTGCATGCTCCCCCAAAGTCGATTGACATGTTGGGCCTCAGGTAGTTAAGCAAAGCTCTCTACACACCAGCAACAGTAAGTAGGCTATGTAAGAAATATCCATGGAGCAATCAGGATCATCAGAAAATGGCATGTAGTTTCATTTTGTGAAATGTATTTCAGAGAATAAAAAGGGACATGCTGGCAGAAAAATCTCTAACTTACCTGTAAGCTAATGTAGGATATGCGCTGTTCAAACCACACAACCTGCAGGTAGTTTTTTTACTATCATGATAAAGATTTTTTTTAAATTTCTGTCTGTAATATTTCAGTTGTGATGTGTATTTGTAAAAAGAGCAAAGAGGAATAGAAATCCCCATAGACTTTATGGAATGATGCTAATTGACATGTTATTGAACACAGAGCTGGTCGTCTTCTTCACAGGGACTGGGAGGAGGCATTAGGCTGGGGGGGGGGTCGGGGGGGTCAGGACTGCAGCTGACTGAATCATCTGTTACATGTGGTAAAAGGAACAGGGACCAATTACATTTAGGAATAAATATTTTTACACCAGCCCTGTTTAGTCTGCTTTAGTTGAACTCTAGTCTGTTTGCCTAGAAAGTCCAGTTTGTTTGTGAGGCGTACTAAACACAACAACAAACCCCATGGAGTGTCATTTAACTACCTTAAATGACTCTCCATAGGGGGATCCTGATGTTTTTTCCTCCTCACTATCTAAAATGTCCCTTGACCCATTTGCTTTCTTGTGTCAGCATCTTGTAGGACGATTGATTGGGAAACAAGGGAGATATGTCAGTTTCCTGAAGCAGAACTCTGGTGCAAAAATCTACATTTCCACTTTGCCTTACACACAAGATTTCCAAATCTGCCACATTGAAGGTGAGTGTGGAGAAAATTCCCTTCATCTTTTTAGGCAGAATGAGGACTGAAGGTCCACTTTTGTCATAAAGTGGGAATTTTTAAGTTTGCCAAATGAAATAAATAGGACTAACTTGCTGCTGGGTTGGTCTGGTTTAATGGCAATTGTGCTTAATTTCTCTCCAGGTTTGCAGCAGCAGGTTGATAAGGCACTGTCATTTATTGGCAAGAAATTTAAAGATCTGGACTTGACAAATCTATATGCACCTCCACTCACATTGCCATCACTTCCCATAACCTCTTGGGTAAGACTGAGGCTCCTTACTGCTGCTGTTTTTGGAATACTTATAGGAATTGAAAACATTGGGAGTCGGTATGGAGGAGTTGACATTGACTTCCCTTTTTACCATGACGTTTTTCCTCAGCTCCTTCTGCCTAGTGGAGTGACGGTTGAAGTGATTGTGGTCAACATTGTGTCAGCTGGCCACATCTTTGTCCAGCAGCACACCCATCCCACCTACCATGCTTTGCGGAGTCTCGACCAGCAGATGTTCCTTTGCTATTCCCAGCCGGGAACTCCAGCTCTCCCCTCACCCGCTGAAGGTAAGCCTTGCAAAATAGAAATGTATATATTTTCTTGCTCTTATTTTTGTTGAGAAATCAATGGCTTTTTGTCTTTTTGCATATGTTCATTTCAAATGTTTGAACATGAAGATACAGGTCTCATGTGTTTCTAGAAATATTTTGAAAGCAAATTTTTTTTCTTTCTTTCTTTTTTTTTTTTTTTTTTTTTTACAGTTTGCTACTGTAACAAATGGATGAACATCTGCTCAACTGAAAGTAAAACTTGAACTGAAAGTTGTTTTTGTGCTTTGTGTTTCAGTGGGTGTTATTTGTGCAGCCCCAGCAGTGGATGGAGCCTGGTGGAGAGCTCAGGTCATCAGCTTCTATAAGGAAACTGATGAGGTGGAGATTAGATATGTCGACTACGGGGGTTATGACAAAGTGAAGATCGATTCACTCCGACAAATCAGGCAAGTCACGTGTCTTATTTGTATCACTGAACTTAAAAAATGAAAGTTATTTAAAATGCTTATTTGTTCATATGTGGAAGCGAACTGATATGCTAAAAAAATAATCTTTAATCAATGATGTAAGTAATGAAGGAGCTACCTCTGTATCTGGAAGGGTTTTGTGTGGTTACTCATCTTGGAGGTGGGGGGTTGTTTACATGAGTGATGGGTCTTTCTAATAAGCAGAAGGAAAACCGAAGCATGAACACAAAAATGAAGAACTAACAGCCCTGTACTCAACCTCATCACCCTCACTGATGCTGTCAACCACAGCTGAAGTCATCTGAGAGCGTTAGCAGATGATGGGTCTCGGTGCAGCAGCTGAATGGTGCAGCATACAGTTGGTTGTATGGAGGATGAAGAAGAAGGGAGAGAGAACATTTCCTTGTGGAGCTCCTCTGTTGCCCGACACACAGAGTCACAGACACACCAACTGTGAAATACATCCATGTTTTCCTCCAATGGACTCAAATTCAGACAAAGCCATGACAATCATTCGGTATCTACACTCCTGATTTTGAAGACTGTAAAAAATCTGACATTATCTTTCTCTCATTATTGTGGCATTTAGCAAATGGCCCTCATTTACTTTTGCAATCAGTGTCCCTTTAAGGCCAGGGTCACAGAGTCATGCCCTCGGCCCTAAAGGGAACTGACCTTCATCCTTGCCGAAGGTCATGGCCTGAACAATCCAACAGAAGAACGTCGCCTGCAAAAAGCAAGGAGTCTCCAACATTCCCAAACCAGACATCAGCCATTCCAAACGTCTACCAGAGATCTTGTCCAGGAATATCACAAACAGGACGGGGGAGTCCAAACCCCCCGTCCTGTTTTATAAGACTTTTATAAATAATATTAAAAACGCATTTAATATTGAATAGCATGACTCCACTGTTATTTTTTTAACATTAATCTTTAGCAATGAGCATCAAGTCTTGAGTTTAGAATGAATTAATAGCATTTGTTTCCAGAGTAAAAGATACTTGCTAAATCAGAATATTGATACAGAGTGGTTAAGTTATTTAAAGTTCATGCAATAACTTTAAAAAACTTTAGTTTTTTATTTAGGACAGAGTGACTCTTCCTTTTAAACCTCTGACTGTTAAATTGTAAATGGAGAATAAGGAATAACATTATCACATGATGTAAAGCTCAAAAAGGTTGATTTTACATAATACTGCCTCTTTAAAATATGTACTTTAAATCTGCAAGGGGTATAAATAGGACATGACACTGTAAAGTTAAACTTCCAATAAATGACTGGACAGTACAGCAAGCAACACTGACCTGAAACTATTTAAAGCAAAACTGTCTTATTTTTTTTAAAATCACAATTTATTATGATGCTGTCAGTGTGTAGGCAGGTGATTTCTGTTCATGAATTGTATGCGTTTATATTTTTTAATATTTGGGTCCTTCGTTCCAGATCGGATTTTGTGACACTACCCTTTCAAGGTGCAGAAGTACTGCTTGACAACGTTGCTCCACTTCCAGGTTTGTGGTGCTCATATTCTAAGTGTTTGACCATTAACTGTGCAAATGTGTGTATGTAACAGGATGCTTTCAATAGCTTCCTGCTTTTGGAGCGGTCTCCGGTCCACTTGCATTAATGCTGCATTCAAACTGCACCAGCGTTCCCTTCAACTAAATCGAGACAAGAGTTTACTTTTTTGGTTTGCATTAGAGTTCATTTACTCTAAAGTCTGGTTCTCAACTGAACCACACTTTCTAGACAAATGAACGAGTGTTGACTTAAAGCAAACTAAACAGGGCTGGTGTGAATGCAGCCATAGACAAATACCTTTGGTTTGCTCATCGATGTTGAAGTCCCAGATGCCATAAAAAGCCATTCATAAGCAGGCAGCACTTTTAAGATGTTTTGATTTGTTTAAACACACCAGCTCCTCTTGACTTAGTAGGAAACTAAAGGAGACTCCAAAATGTTGCAGTTATCAAATAGACAAAATTTAAACACAGAGCAGGTAGACAGCAGACCAGGACCACTCCAGGTGGATCCAATGTTTTTTTTTTTTCTTTTTCAGACTTTATTTCAACTTGGTCCTTTCAGCTGCAGATGTTTTCAGGAGGCTCTGTAGGTGTCTGTGGCAGACTTGAGAACAGAATTTTTTAACAGAATTTACATTTAAGAAATTTCTCAAATTTATTAAAAGCTCTGCTCTTTTTTAAGAACATTAAAAACGTTAGTGGCCTTTATTTGACAGTAATCTGACAGGGAAGGAGCAGAGAGGAGGGGGAGGGGACATGCAGCAAAGGAACAGGATGGGAGTTGAACTCAGGGCGACTGCATTGATGCTACTGTTTACATCTGGACATTTTGCATGTGCACACAATGCTGGAGGGCTAAAAGGATACGCTTTCTGCCATCCGTAGTCGTGCTGCCGTGGCATCATTAAGTTAATGAAACCTGGAGATTTAGAAATTATTAATTTAGTGCAGTGCAGAACTGCAAAGGGAGAAATTATTCTTTAACAGACAAACCGTTAAAGAATAATTCAAAACCACAACATCACTAATGGATCAGGATTCAACAACAAAAAACACTCAAACATTTCCCACACAAAGAACAGAACACTCGGTCTGTTATAGTTTAGTGTTTTTTAAGCTTGATGTTTATTTTATGATTAGGTGATCAGTGTGGTAGATTAGCTACCGCTGCTATTAGCTAATCTGACACAGCAGTGGTTGATCAGCTAATTTAAACACCTGCTGTACTGATAATCTGTCAGATGTGGTGTGTGGATCTTTTAACCAAAACAAACTGGTAGTGGTAAATGTCACATGCTTCTTTTTAGAAATATTTAGAGAATTTTTGGACAAACTTTGGATTTTCTTAAGTCATGGAAAAGGCCCTAAAAACTTGCATGACACTTTGTAATTTTTCTGTGGCACAACCAGATGCTGGGTGAATTATTGTGATTTTAGCTCAGTGAATTGTCATTCATTTAACAGGGGAGGATTGTTTCTCGACGGATGCTACGACCACATTGGAAGAAATGACCCGAGGTGTCGCCTTGCTAGCACAGGTGGGTCTACCATTAGGACCAACTCCTTCTACAACAGTGGTTCCCAAAGATTTTCTGGTCCCCCTCCCAATGGATTACAATAAAATACCCCACAAAAAAGAAAGGAAAAAAAAAAACAAAACAACTGGGCACACACATCATTCAACCAGACAAAAACCTATACACATATTGTTTTCAAATTCCACTGAAGTTTATTTCACTTCAGGCTGCAACAAAACAATGATATAAATCTATAAAACTTCAGAAAATAAAAGGAGCCACTAGCCCACAAAACTGTCTGCTATTCA
>CAEGAD010067868.1:0-18653 GCA_903067055.1 Poeciliopsis paucimaculata
TATAGACTTATGTTGACTTCAATAAAATCTTCTTGGATGTTTATTTATTCAGGCACAGGACAAAGTATTTTTCATTTGTCAACAATGTTTCTTTTCCCATTAATACCATTTTTGTTAAAATCAGCAAATGCTGCACAATACTTGTTGTCAAACAATTAAAATATATTTACAAAAAACAACTAGATTTGGAAAATATGTACCTGTCTTTTAATACAGCAACAGTGTAAGACGCTGTTTATATGTTCGATCAACAATAATTTACAAATTACTTTTCTTCTACAATTAGATTACTTTGCTTTATTAAAATATTGTCTGTTTATTATCTTAACGGGATTTTAAAAAAAACAAAACAAATTTATAGTCTTAAGAAATACATCTTTTCAGTTTTATTTTAGAAAATAGGCACTCAGTGTGTGCAACTTTTATAAAAAGAAAATGTTTTACTAATTTGTTGAAACTGTCAATGTTGTGACAGAATAGTGTGGGACAGATCTGTGCTCCTCTTGGAAATTTTGTGACTTTTCAAACTCAGAAAATTGAAAAGTCCAAGTTTTTTGCTGGCATTTTCTTTTTTACTGTTAACAGTCACAGATTTTCTTTTCTTTCCTTTCTTTCTTTTTTTTTAAAAATTTTTTTAGAAAATTTCTTATTCTAAAAAATTAAGTTTTATTTCTAGCATATTTTTGACTTCAAAATCTGAAATTTCAGTTTTTTCTCAAACATTTCTAAAATTAACCTAAAATAAAAAAAAAAATAAATAAAAAAAATTATAGCTATTTTTTAACTTTTGAAAATCAGATATTCCTGGTTGTTTTTCTTTTCTAGAAAATGTTTGGAATTATTATAAAAATTTCTGAGTTTTTTCCAAAATATTTGCAACTTTTCAAACTAAGACATTTTCTTGTTTTTTCTAGATTTTTGGGTGGAAATTGACTCCTTTTTTGTCTTTCTGCAATGGTTTTAATACACTATCGTGATTTTCTGGGGAACCAGTGGTGTAGCCAGTATTTTTAAGAGGGGCCATGGCCCTCTTTTACCCCCCTTTTGGGGTCGCCTCTGCTCTTTAAGAGCACCAAGTAAAAAAATAAAAGAAAATAGAAGCACAAAAATAGAAGCACTAAAATGGGGAGAACTTACTCTGGCACCAGTGTCTTCACTTTGTAACATCATGAATATTTCAGATTTAAAAATCCTGGCGGTTCTGTAGAGAGGAAGCTGGGAGTTCAGGGAGTCACAGACGCATCGCCTCTTTTCCCAGGAGGACTGACTCATTTCCTCCACCCTGAAAGCTACCAATGATCTCCTCCACTTTACAGACCGAATGATGTGAAATGGAGGGTCGCTCAGTGTGAAATGAAAGTGAACAGATCACAGGTTGTTGTAATTTAGAGCAAGAGGGAGAATATTTAAGGGCCTGGATGGTCTGACATCTGGAAGCAAAAGGCTTGTTTGGTTTCTGAACATTTTTAAAGTGGCAGTATCATATATAAATCTTCTTTTTTAAGTTTTACATCATGTTATAATCTTATTCCCACATAAGACATACCTGGAGCTTTTATTCTTTCATGTATATTTGAGAAATTATTTAATCTCCATAGAAACCACTCAGCTCCTTCAGACTAGCCAGCAGCAATTAGCATCAGCTGAGCTCATTATAGGAGCTACTTCTCAGAGCAACACTGGTAGAAACGTTGTTAAATGGTTAGTAGAGGAGCCGTTTTGTGATGACTTCCTGAAGGCGGAGTGTCGGAGGTAGCAGGAGCTTCTTAAAGAGACAGAGGTCCAGTTTAACCTGTAAAATTACAAAGTCATATATTTGTAATTGACTTTGTAACAACAACTGAAAGCAACATAGTTACTTGAATACACAATACCGCCCCTTTCAGGGGGAAATATAAAAGATAAACTATTTGTGTCTTTTTGAGTATGCTTTAATACAAAATTAAACCTTTTTCTTTTGCAGAGTTAAAATTTGAACCTGAAGTACTGACTTGGTATCGATATTATTGATATTTCGGATCCAGGAAGGCGTAGCATATAAACGGTAAACCAAATGTAGCTTCTAATAATGCAAAATTGGAGAGTAGTAGGAAAACGTATAGAGGAAGTTAAAATTTTGAGCATGAATCCCATTACACATTGACACTATGTGAACTTTTTGTGTAAAATAGTCCATTTCAGTTGAGATTCTTGAGTTTCAGAGGCACAGCAGGAACGTTTCAGCTCCCCAGGTGTGAAAATGATCAGCATGGCGGTCAGGAAGTCCAGACTCAGAACTTCCTGTGAACGCCAGAGATGCTCAAAGTGTTTGTGCTGAATAATGAGCAGCAGTAGAGGCCATTAGCGGACATAACCAAGCGGCTAATAAATTAGGTTTTACGGCACTCTGGGGCGCATTTGTGCAGCGCAACGAACCGGGGCAGAACCAGGAAGTCGGGTTTGCTTTGGAAATATTTCTGCAGAGGAATGAGCTTTCCAGGAAAAAACAAAAGGCAGAGTTGTTTCAGCAGGAGACAGAGCATTAATAACAGCGAGCTTCACCTTGAAATGTTTTCTTCCTGAAAGAAGCACCAGATTTTCCCACCGGTCTTCAACGTCACTTAGTTATGATTTCATTCTTCAAACAAATGAAGCTTTTTCAACTTAAAAACAAGCCAGCCGGCTCATTAACCCCAAAGAGTAAACTGATATTAAACCAATATATCAAAAATATTACAATTGATTTAGAAAACTTTTTTTTTTTAAAATCCATTTCCAACAATAAACTTCCTAGTACTTTTTGGAATTGATCTTCAGATAAAAATCTGAATTCAAATTTAGTCAGATTGCATGAAGAAAAAGGCTTGCCTCCCCCTGGGGCTTTGACTAGACCATGACAACACGTGAACACACTTTAAATCACAAAACCTCTTTGGGTCTTTTAGAGTGATGACAGAGGATTTTGGCAACACTAGGAAAGTTAAAAACAAAACTGCGAGAATGAAGTCATAGCATTCTGGAAATATTTATTCTCAACATGTGATTTTATTTTACTTTATGCTCGTTATTTAAACTTTCTCATCATGACTATTCTCACACGACTCGTAACTTTGTGACTTCCTGTACGACTCAATTCTCATAATTACGACTTTTTTGTACCGTTGTACAAATGGATTCTTGTAATACGACTTCTTGTACGAGTTTTGTAATTTTTAAATTTTATTCTCGTAATATTAAGACTTGTTTGTAGTTCTATAACAATTCTCGGAAAGTTATTCTCGTAATGCAGCTTCTGGAAATATTACTTTATTCTCATTAGTTTGACTTTCTTGTTCAGCTATTCTCATTTGATTTTATTTTTACTCTGACACTCCTTTGTTCACAATGGCTAAACATTATAAAGAGCCAGCTAATATTGCTAAGTATATATTTAATAAAAACAGATTTTATGGGTTTTATTCATAAAACCTGTTATGAATAATTGTGAATTTCCACAACAGAACAACAATAAAAGTACCAGGCAACATATTTTTACATAAATGTATCTTGTAATTACAGTGAAAACTGTTTTTAATAAAATTTTTTACAAAAATTAGCATCCAATTGAAGAAAATTTATTGATCCTCCTTTTTATGTGAGCCAAAAATAAAAATAAAATTGTTTAAACAATAATAAAAGCACATTTAAGATGCAAACAGTTCAATTCAAAAATAAATATTTGACTGCTAAAATGCACATTCAGTGAATGTTTATTACATGTAGCAAAGGAAGCATCTAAAATACCTTAAAGTTAATCTGATTAATTGTTTCAGCGGTATTTGATTAACAAGTGTCAACAAATGTAAAAACAAAGCTAGAACAACAGAGATGAAAAAGGATCTTTATTGCATATTTGACACTCGATTCTACTTAATAAAAACGGGAGGGGATTTGAACTTTGACCTTTTGATTTGTTATTTACAGAATGCTGGAAGCGTCGGCGCTACCAGGAGCTAAAATCTCCAAAACTCGTCTTTCCTTTGGACTTTTTGGCCGTTTGTCCGCTGGTGGACGGGCCGCCCTCATCTTCAGCAGCTGGACGTTTTCTGGAAAATAACGGCAAAAAACATTTTAGATGTTTAAAAATTTTTAACCAGCAAATCGTCTGAAGTAATAGCAGCACGTTGGTCCAACTATGAGCTAAAGAGACGTCACATTGGGTGTGTTTACGTCTGTTCATATCGAATCAATGTTTAGATTTTATCGAATAAGTGTTTAGATTTTATGTTTACTTTATATATTTGCTTTGATGAACATTTAACTGTTCAGAATAAAATGACAAAGGAGGATTAAGTAACTAAGCAACTGAGTAAGCATGTGAGAGAAAAAAGGAAAGAAAGAACAAAAGAAGGTAATAAGAACCAAAAGAATGGAAGACAGAAAGAAAGGAATAAACAAATGAAACAGGAAAAAAATGAGAAAAAATTAAGGAAAGAAAAACAAAAAGGGGGGTAAAAATGAAACAAAGGGAAAAAAAACAGAAAAAGATTTAGAAAAAAGAATCGAAGGAATAAAGAAAAGAAAGAACAAAAAAAATAGAGAACAAAAGAAACAAAAGTTTTGTGAAAGTGAAAGAAAGAATGGAAGAAATTGAAGGATGTAAATAAGGAATGAACAATCAAAACAAAGAAAGAAGAAACTAAGAAAAAAGAAGGAACAAGAAAAAAGGGCATAGAAATAAAAAAAAGAAACAGGGGCAGCAAAAAGGAAAAAAGTAAAAGAAGGGAAAGAAACGGGGAAAGAAGGAGAGAAAAGAGGTAAAGAAATATAAAATAAGGGATAGAAGAAAATAAAGAAAAGGAAAATAAAGAAGTGTGTGTGCATGTATTTGGGGTGTGTGTGTGTGTGTGTGTGTGTGCGTGTGCTCACGCCGCGGCCGGGTTGATGTATTTCCCCACGCCTTCCTTAAAGGTTTTTGGCGCCTGATCCTCCTTGGCCTTCTTCAGCGCCATGTTGGTCTGCTGCTTCTCCTCTTCCTGTTTCTGCAGCTCCTTTTTTCTCTCCATCGCAATCTGAGCGGAAAATTTAGTTCCTTTATTTGTAATCAGTGTGGTTTTATTTGCTCCATGTAAAGAGTCGAACCTGAGCGTCAGCCTCTTCGTACGGATCCACGAACACGGTGGTACTGATCAGCTTGATCTCCGACTGCAAACGGAAACAACAGACTCTGAAACTGTCTGATATCTGGAAATTAAATTCACATCTTTCTCTGGGCGAGCAGGTCAGCCACAGTTCACACAACGGAGAATTACCAGAAAAAACAAAACAAACAGAAAAGGGCTAAGAAAAAAATTTAAAATTCGAGGAAAAAGTAATAAAACTTTGAGAAAAAGGTTATACAACATTAAGTCGAAATAATACAAGAAAAAAAGTTGGAATAATGCAGAAATAAACTTGGAATGTTACAATGTCTTTAAGAGAAAAAAATCGCAATACGATCAGAAAGTTGTAATTTTATGGGAACAAAGTCGTACAATATTGTGAGGTAATATTGTGAGAATAGTTGTATTGGTGGTCGTATCAATATGAGGAAAAAATAAACTCATAATAATACAGAGAAAAAACATAATGTAAATAAGACAAGAATAACTCGCATTACAAGAACAAAGTATGATGAAAAGTCTGGCCCCAATATGTTGATTTTATCATGTTAAAATCAATGTAACAAAATTAACCACATTTTTCTGTTTTCCCATGTAAAAGTTCAGAACCGGAACCTTTGTATTGTGTTTCTGGTACGCCCATAAATCTGACGCACAGGCAGCATCCTCAAATAGCAGCAATGGAGGACAAAACCACTTCTCTCGGCTCACAGGGGGTTAACTTCTGATTTAACAAAAGATCTGATTAGACGATGGAAAAGACTGTTGTGTTCAGGTTGCGCTCAAAGCAGTTAGCATATCAGCGAAGCTATTCAAGCCTAAATCTCAATGCTAAACACGTGGCTAACGCTAATGTTAGCATTGGTAATCCATATTTCTAAAGGAAAAACCTGAATTTGATTTAAACAATCTGATGTTTGAATAACAATTTAAAAACAATAAATATCTTTGTCGTTGAGCTAATTTCATGTATTTAGCAGCAAAATGGGTTTTAGGATTAAAAATGTTGCTTATTTTATTGATATTTGTGGTTTTTGATTAAAATGTGGTTAATTCATTACAGACATTGCAAATAATAAAGTCCCATCGCTAAAACTTATTTATAAAATAATAATTTTGCACCTTTGGTTTGTCTGTTTTGGTGTCACCCTCCACATTCTCCATGGCTGTGAGCGTCTCAAACCCACCAACAACCCTGGAAACAAAAACAAAATAAATTTGTTAAATCTGTTTTCTCTCTACATGAAAGTAAAAATAACCGTTAATATTCTGACTGCTGAAGCATCTCCCAGTTTAACCAGTTGAATCAGAGGCTGAGTCCCAGTGAGGTCATCAGTCGACTCTGAAGCCGACGAAGGGTGAGGCAATTTAAGTCTCACTTCCTGCTCACACAGGAAGTGACCTTTCTCTCGAGGGAGAGGAGGTTCAGCTAGAGGACACAATTGATACCAAGAATCTGTTTTTTCATATTTATACAGTTTTGGTTACAAGTTTTAACCTGTTTTTTTATTTTTAGAATTTCATGTGCAAGAGTATTTTTGTTCTCAATTTTTCCTATATTTCCTATTTTTTGCAGTAGTTTTTTTTCTCTATATTCTGCATTATTTTTTTCTGTATTTTTCTTTTTTGCCTATATTTTGTGAAATTATTTTTCCTCTCTTTTCTGAAGTTGCATACTAGTTGAGACCAAAGCATCAGACTGAAGACTTTTGTCTGTGGTAGAAACAGAAGAACAATAAATCATGCAAGTAGAAAAAACTGAGCTTGTTTTAATTTATCATTTAAATAAGCACGATTATTGATTGTTTATTGCGACAGGTTTAGTTGTGAAACCATTTACTCATGTTCTACTTTTGTCTTAACATATGTTATTGCGACAGGCCTAAACATAACCATTGAACAAGATTTTTTTAAATCTTAAAAAAGAAATCCATAATAGAACAAGCAAAAATATTTTGGTTTAGTGAATCGAGTCAAACTTTAATCTCCCACTTTGACACAAAGCTGCAAATAGTTTCAAACACACTTTGAGATGTTGATGGAAATAAATTAAATTAGAGATAATATGCTTATGGGAAGAAAACGGAGCAGTAATTTGAGCCAGAAACCAAAAGACCGACTCAGCTAAAATCTGGGAAATAAACAAAAAAGTAAGAGTTTAGAGTCATAAAACAGAAACTTACCTTCCAAACACCGTGTGCTTCCCGTCGAGGTACGCGCACGACCGAAACGTGATGAAGCTGACGAACAAAATAAAGTTAAATACAGAATTAAAACATGATTTCTTTCAGATGATCATTAAATTTTCTTAAATATCTTAATTATATAAGATATGTTAGGTCAAATGCAACAAGTTTCTATATATTTTTTAAATTGAAAAAATTCAATATTTACCCTCTAATCCACCAGATAAGATTTATTTTCATATAAACAAAATCAAAAATCATAATTTCTGAATGAGCAGCTCAGAAAACCGTTTAAAACTTTCACAAAACTTTAGTCCTCAAACATAAAAAACTTGTTTATCTTGTCCAGCGACTCCATCTTCTCTACATGTGGAGTTTTAACAAATTAAGATGTAGAAAAAAAAGCTTATTGTTGTTCTGACTGAAATTCAGCTAAATTATCACTCATTTCCACTTTTTCTCAAGTGAGATCAGATTTCAATTGATTTAATTTTGGTTTTCTGTCGTTTCTAAAAATAATAATGAAATAAGAAATTACAAATGACAAAAGTAGTTTTTATTTCAATCATCCTTCTGTGAGACGGAAGAGAAAAGCTGAAAAACGTTTTGCTTAATTATGAGAATAAGGTCATAATATCTGGAAAATAAAGACGGTTTTTACTGGAATAAAGTTTTAATATCATGTAAAAAACTATTTTAATTTTTCATTTCTTGTGTAAGTTATAAAATTACTACTTCATTCTACTAATATTTTATTCTTACATTACGTTATTCTCGCGGTATTATGGCAACTTTTCAAAATATTGAGTTTTCCTCAATATTTATTCTCACATTATGAGTTATTCTTGTATAACTTTATTAATGTGTTATCTAAACTTTAACCTGAAATTATTATGACTTTATTAAGTTCTGATTGACCGGCTCCAATCTTCTTTAAAATAAACTTGTTTCAAAGTTCAGTAACTGATAATAATTGGATTTTTGTGTGTTAAAAGATGAAGTATTTCTTTCAGTGCAAATGAGGCATTTAGTTCTTGGAAGCGATTTCTTACAACTGAGATTTGTTGGTATTTGGGCCGGAGTTGGCCATGCTCAGAACCCCCCGGCCCGTGTGAGACAAGTTGGGCCGAAACTCGTCTTTGAACGGTTTTCCCCAGAACGACTCGCCACCTGAAGGACAAAAACATGGTTTGAGATTTGGAAACAAATCAGTTTTATTTGATTATCACAACAGTGCTGATAAAACGCCTCCTGTACGTCAGAAACAAAGTTGAGCTGGAATCATTAGCGGATTAATGATGTTTGGCTGAAAGCAGGAACGGCCGTGTTTTGAGTTGCATGTTTTTTAATGATTTATCACACCAGCAAACTCAGAGAAGCTTGTTTGCTTCACTAAACAAAATAGTGAAAACACTATACACCAATACATCCAATGTTGATGTATTGGTGTTTTCAAGGTGTTTTCACATCTGATAACCCAGTAAACTCGGTGCAGTTTGGGACCAAAGTTGCGACATTTGTTACATTTTGAGCTGATGCGGTTTGATTTCACACAGCATTGTTCCCCTCCTCACCTGTGGGGGTGCTGCAACAAGAACCACTGACAAAAACAACATGGAAACCTCTGAAGACGACACTGAACGCCACTTCCTTTTTTATGAAATATAAACAAAAATGCTGTCAGATTTTAGTGGTTGTAGAATTTCTCTTTTGTCTTTCTGCTGTTAGCGCTTGCTCGCTAGCATTTGTTTTGGTTGTAGTTACCCAGAATGCCCTGTTTCCTGGTTTTGGAGCAGGTTCTGGTCCACCTCAAGTTCACATTATCCATTTGAACAGCACAAGAGTTCACTTGAACATGTACGTTTTCAGGTGAACCACGGGTCACACTTTTTAACAGAAAATTTAGTTGTTTTTTTTTTTTTTTTGCAAGATTTTCAACTTTCAGACAGAATTTTTTTTTCAAAATTTCAGAGATTTTTCTACCACATTTTGACTTTTCAAGCTCAGAAATGTTCAAGTTTTTCCTAGAAAATTTTTGACATTAATCTAAAAAATTTCAGGTTTTCTTTGCAAATGTTTGACTTTTCAAATTGAGAAATTTGAGTCTTTTCTAAATGTCAGTCATCTCAAAACCTGAGCTTTTTCTAGCAAATGTTTGACTTTTCGAACTGAAATATCCCAGACTTTTGTAGAAAATTTCTGAAATTAATTTTGATTATGTTTAGCAGAAATTTACTACAGTGGCTCTAATATACTGTTTAGATACAAACTGCTCGGATGTACGAACAACTGGAATGAAGTGCAGGCAAATATGTGTTCAAACTTTGATGAAAATTGAGCTTCTGATTGATTGAAACATGAATCTTCAGATATAAAAGTGTCTGTAAAAAGATTTGTAATTCCAACAGTTATAATTTTAGTGACTCCCTTAAAGTTCATTTTCATTTTTTAAATTTTCTGTCCTGCAAAAACAATGTCCTAGTAATAATTTGCCCCATTTGTTACACCTACACAGGTAAGAGGCGATTTGTTTTGTTTTTAGGTAATAAAAACGATGTTTGCTGCGTGTTGAGAGCCTCCAGCTGTAAATCTTTATCCAGACCGACTCTGTTATTACGGGTCGGCATGATGGGTGTGCAGGAATAGGCGCTGCAGGAGATTTGGCTCCCGACCGGGGAAAGGATCCGTTTCCCTGAGGTGTCGTCCCTCCAGATGGAGCACAAGCAATCAGCCGACACGTGAATATACAGCCACAATATCCATACGCGCTCTGTTTATGTCTGCAGTAGCACAAACACATAAACACGTGCTGGGAGACCTCTGCAGCCATCAGGCTGGTGACCTTCCTGCATAATTAATCAACAAACTGACATTTTAACAGACTGTGACAGCACTGTAAACGAAGGAGAGAGAGAATATAAACGGTTAAACAGTCCATTAAACAGAATCTTCCTTTAATTACTGGCTCCAAATGACTCTTATCATCCCACAAATCCAGACGTTACATCCTGAGCCTCTCGCTCTAAACCTATGCGAGTTTTATTGATAAAACTACGATGTCATATCACAGCCATTGTGGAGGATAAAACAAATTTCTAGAAAAATAAAGGGGATTGCTGAGTTTGAAAAGTCAGAAATCTTGGAAAAGAAACCACGCAAACTTTGAGATTAATTTCAGAAATCTGCTAGAAAAACATGGATATTTCTGTGTTTGAGAAGTAATTTCTAAGATGTAAAAGTCAAAAATTTGCAATAAAAAAACCCCCTTAATTTTAAGCTAAAGCTCAGAAGTTTTCTGGAAAAAACGTGGAAATTTCTGAGTTTGAACTAAGATATTTGCAAAAAATATATATATTTTGAGATTAATCTCAGAAATTTTCAAGAAAAGATGTTTGGTAGATCAAACATTCATAAATTTTGAGATTTAATTTTTTTTCTAGAAACAAAGGAAATTTCTTATTAAAGTAACCTTAATTTGTCTCTTAAATATTTTTTAAAAATTATGGGGAAACGGTTTTTAAGCAAAGTGTTAAAACATCTTGTAAACAAAGAAATTTCTAAGATTGAAAGGTAAAAAAATTTGCAAGGGAAACAAATCTAATTTTGAGGTTAATCTCTGAAATTTCCTAGAAAAAAATGAGAATTTGTGAATTTAAAAGTTGTTATAAAACAGATTCACAGGAGTCCATCAAAAGCCTGGTGTATGTGAGTGGAGAGAGAAACCAGCAGCCCAAAATTAAAAGCCCAGAACCTCAAATAAATCACTCAACAGCTCTGGGTGGGACAGAAACGCAAAGATCAGCCGCTTGCCAAACAGAAGTCCAACAATACCACAACTATTCAGCCATCAAAGAGCGTCAAATGACTTCTTAAGATCTGTACAAAGTTCACAGAAGACATCTTTAGTTTAAGAAAACAAGAGAATGAAGTCTATGCTAGTATCCATGAAGGAACAGTATGTCCGTGCCAAAGTCCACAGCAGGGCCTGTTATTGGTCCGTTAACGAGCCGGGGAGAGCCGTGTTGTTGGGTTGTGAGCACGTATTGTTCAGCGCAGGTGATGAGGAGAGTTTTACCCACAGGCCAGAAATTCTGCACCTTCATAAATCTCCCACAGTAAACCCAGAGAGACAGAGCTTACTGTGTTGGAGCGGCAGGAAACGAGCCGCATGTGGTCCAGCAGTCGATTACGCTCTACGGCGTTTTGAGCGGCTGCTTTAAGAGCAGGAAAATTACGCCACACGCCCAACGGCAGATCGCTCCCCCTGCGCTGCGGTCACATCATCTGCTACTTCTTTAATGCACTCCCACGTTCATTCACAGAGTTTATTTTTAGAAAACACTCAACTTGACATGGCTGCGTTGACGCAAAGCCCCTCCCCCCCTTAAAAGAAACTGTTAATTATTGAGCAGAAAAGTTACGTAACTTTGAATTTTAGTTTGGGAGAAGAGACTTTGTCCTACCTGTGCCTGTACCGGTGGGGTCTCCTCCCTGAATCTGGAAACACAGAGATAATCTTTATCACGATAAAAAAAGAGCTGGACGATAAATCAAAAACAAAATATTGTGATGGACACCTGATCAATATGAATAGCTAATAAATCTGATAGAATATTCACTGAACCACACAGCATTCTGGGAGATGTGGGCAAAGGAAATGCTTTAGCTGCTCACTCTCTCACTGCTAGCTAAGACACACTGGTGGAAGCACTCAACTCACGTTTTGGTTACCAACCATTGTAAGCTAATCAAACAGCTATTAGCATTAATCTACAATCATAAATCTTCCTTTAAACCTGCTTTGACTTCTATAATCTTCCTTTTCAGGGTTCAAGAACCAACAAACTCTCTGTTCCCCCCCTTCTAACCTGCAGTCATGTTCCATATAATCATTACTAGCAGAGTGACACTTTTCCACTGAAAAGGCCTCCATTGTTCTTTGTCTACTTCATATGAGAGCGTCTAGCGCTCTGTGGTTTTTTCCCTAGACTTTTTGTTTGACAGAACCGGGAGTTATTGGCCACATGTGCTGCAATGGTTTCAATAATATTTACTGTTGTGTGTTTATTTCTACGCTACAGATGAGGCAGCATGGGGCTGTTTGCAATTCTGGCACAAGGAATGAGCCTTAATGAGATTTTAACAGGACAATGTCGTGACTAAAACTGTCATGGAAATTACCCAAAACCTCAGAACAACATGATGAAACTGCTTTCATTCAAAACAGAGTAGAAATACAACCATAACTGCCGGGTGAGCATCAGATACCGGCTGGGGTTCGACAGTATGACTGCAAAACTTGTATAAGCATTTCACATCCTCTGATATTGACAATTATAGATTAGTTTTTTGTTTAAAATTTCTGAAATACTGCCAAACTGGTGGCAAGACCTTCCCTGTTTTATGCAGTTATATCAGCATGCTGTTGCTTTTTGTTTTCAGGTATTCATCAGGCAAAGTGGAGAAACCTTAAACTGCTGCTGCGCCAGTTACTCAACAGGTTGTTGCTAGGTAACCAAGCGGTCGTGAAACCGCTTCTTACTTAGCAAGTTGCTGCTAGGTAACCAAAGAGTGAGTGAGATGGTGGATTCAAATTCCAAAACACTCTTTTGATCCCAAAGGGAAATTAAATTAAAATACCAACAACCTTGATTAGAGGTTGAGAAGCTAAAGTCTTTATTCTGCCTACATCTCCCAGAATGCTGTGCAGTTCATGAGCGGAGTTCCATAAATATTCTACACACTGAATATTTTATCAGATGCATCATCTATTGATATTGATCACGATAGTTATTGCTATTGATTTATTGTCCAGCCCTAATACCAGCCCATATTTTTATATGACTTATTATTTTTGACTGAAAGGTAACACGTATTAGAATAAACTTTGTAATTAGAAGTATTAGGAATGAACTTCAAAGATTTTTGCAACCAGTTGTTGAGAACAGCACCATCTACCTTTTAAAATAAGGATCTCAGATGAATCTAAAACACTAAACAGACGATGTCCAAGGCTGCTGTGTCGCGGTACAGCCACTGCTTAACCCCTTTACCAATTCAGATCAGTGAAAAGGTATTTTCTATTATAAATTTGGTGAACTTCTGCTTTTTTCACACTTAAATTTTGAATTAAAATTGTCAAATATCCCAAAAGAAATGGGTTGGTACACATAAAAATTCCCATCTACTGTTGTTTTAGTATAAACAATCAGGCTTGAGTTTACTACAACATGATCTGAACTCATGAATAAACAATCGGCGGTGGGACTGAAAACCGCACAAAGAAAAAGACAGGGGTCTTCTAAAGACCAGATGTCCACTTGAGAGACATTTGAATTATGGGAGCGGCAGCTTTGAACGGCTGATCAAAGAAAATCTCATTCTGGGTTTCTGTTGAGAAGCTTCAGATGAAATATGAGCAAAACAAAGAGCAATGCTAATCAACAAAACACAAAAATATATCAAAACCAAACGCTGAATGCAGGTGAAAAAATCTCTGTTTCAGGTCAAAGGTGACCTCCTTGGAGAGTCGGGATAAAGCCAAACATTAGAAACATAGAACACGTTTAAAGAGGCAGTATACTGTATTTTACCGTTATCTTCAGTTACAGAAATGCTGTATATATCAAATATGAGTTAAAAAAATATTTGACCTTGAAATTGGGCCTCTGTTTCTTTAAGAAAGTCCTGCTCTTTCTGAAGCTCCCCCTTCAGGAAGTCATCATATATCATGGCTCTTCTTTTGACTCTTTAACAATGTTTTTACTAGCGTTGCAATGAGAACATTATAGGAGAAGTAGCTCCTATAATGTGCTCAGCAGATGGTCAGATCCACCAGATGTTTGCTAATTGCTGCTGGCTAGTCTGAAGGAGTAGGGTAACATCTGCTCTGTGAGGGGAGTGTTATTAACTTGGAAATTACATCTCCAAGCAGAAGCTGCGTCTTGAAGGTGGGGCTAGGTCCAATCAGGTGTTTTTCACAGTTGAATGGTTGCCATGGAGATAAACGGATTTCTCAATCATGGATGAAAGAATAAAAGCAACACTAAAGGTATTTTTATGATGATTTTGAATGCCGAGATGCCAAAGTTTATAAAAAGTGCTCAGGACAATATGTATATATAAAGAAAGAAAAAGTGCCATGAAACTGTGATAACTCAAAAAATACATAACTTGTAGCTAAAATATCAGGAAATTGTGCATTCCTAACCAGAAATTATTAAACATGTTTTCAATTAAAAATAATTCTGATGGATTGTGTGAAATACCGCTTTATGATGCAGTAAAAGAGAAACCAGGTTCTTCTTACCATGAAATTGCGGATGGACCTGTGGAAGATCGTCCCATCATAGTAGCTTTTTTTACACAGACGGATGAAATTCTCCCCAGCTTTGGGCACCTGGAAGAAAATATGTCCATAAGTTACACTTAAGGATTTATCAACCTGAACTGACGAATAAAGGCAGCATTTTCATAATGTTAATGTTGTCTTCAGTTCAGAGTTATGAAATAACTCTAAATGAGTTCTGCCAATTAAAAATGAACAAAGAGGGTAAAACAAAAACGTTTTATCACATTTTTTATATATACCAATAGACTCATTGCTCTTAAATAGGATCTGAATACTTAGAAGGTTAATATCGATAAACCATAATCTGTAGCTAGACTATTTATTTTTGACAAATGAAGGTCTTGGTTCGGTTGAAGTAAACTCTGGTGAGGTTTGAAAGCATATGTGAACACCAAGTGGACTGGAGACTACTGCTCCAAAAGCAGGAAGTGGACTATAACACAGAGCATTCTGGGTAAATAAAACCAAAACAAGCATTTGAGTTTACTGATAGTGAGAGAAATGCCTCGTGGTGTTTAACCAGACACAAGAGAAATCCTTCAACCACTACAATCTTTTCATTTCATGAAGAAGGAAGTTGCACTCATGTCTTCTTCGTGTCGTTTCCTTCAGCAGTTCTTGGTGCAGCGCCACCACAGGTAAGGAGGGGAACAGGTTTTTCAATTAGTCTGGATGGTTTGACAGAGCAGTATGAAAAAGAGAACCGCAGCAGCTGAAAATGTAACAAATGTTGTGATGTGAGGACAACATTTGTAACAAATGTAACAAATGTTGTCCTGTAAATTCAATCAAACTGAATTTACAGGACTATCATTCTACAAAGTGCAGTATTTTGATTAAATAAAAACTGGTAACCCAAAGCCAGGAGAACGACATGTACAATTTTAGGATGAAGTTGAGTTCATACGGCGCCTGAAGCAGCTTCACATGTCTGCGTGACAAGGCTGGGTGAAAAGCTGTGCTCTGCTGGTGTACAAAACACAAAGAGATGTCTGGAGCACTGAGGCAGGGTTATAAAAGCCTCCAGGCTTTCTCTTAAATCATGACAGACGCAGACAGAAGCTCGTTCTGAAATGATGCAGCGTTTGTTCTCCGAACACGAGGCGCGGCTTCCTCTCTGACGCTGAGCGAGTCTACGGTTATTAATATCAACAACCTTGAGGAAGACTCCTCTGCTTTGCCGTCTGTGTGAGAAACTAGCAGTGTTGCCTTTTAGCAGTGACTGATGATAGTGTCCAAGAACCATCAGATGCTCTTGTCCCATCCGACCCATTTTTACTCAGCGTCTCTGAATGAGTGGAAAAGTTTTCCAAGTATTTTCATCTACATCAAAATAATTCCCACTGTGACGTTTGCTAGGGATAGGTCTGTCAGCATAACCAATTTTGCTGGATGATAAATTGTAACAGAAGGTATCGTGATAAATAATATTTTTGTTTTGAGACTATTTTTAAGCAATATAATGCTAACCATAGCATAATGCAGGAGCACAATCTCAAACTTTACATTCTCATAATTGATTTCTGTAATAATTGGTAGTTGCAGTCCAATACATAAAATTAAAAAATAATCAAGATGAATGTCACAGAAGGTAAAATTCATCTTTCTCATTTATGCTGTTTGTGATTCCTGCAACGTACGGAGTGTAAAACCTTTCTTTTCTTATTTTACATTTAAACCACAAGCCTTACAATTATAGAACATTTAAAAAAGACAATGTGCAAACAGAACAAAAGAAACTGCATGCAAATAGTGAACAAATTACTATTTGCAGAACAAAATGGCAGCACTTACAGTGGGATGCAATTACAGCAATGGGCGTGACGCCATTTTGGATTTGACACAAAACACACATCTGTATTTTTGTACTCTAATATACAAGACTTTATTTTATGTTGTAACATAAAATAAATAAAAAACAAAATGTGTTTCCACCTTATCACAGTGCAACTCCAGGTTCAGGTCTCCCTTGTTTGTGTGCAGACGGACATAGCCTTTTTTCTTCACGTACTGGTAACGCACCATGTCGTCTGCAATTGCATCTGCAGAAACAACACAGTAGGAATATTTAAACTAAACCTCAAGTAATTTACAACCAAAGTGAGAGCAAACACACTGCAGCAGCTACAACCGTTTTTGTTGCTTTCCCTCAGTTTTTTCTTACTATTAACTACACCAGGCTCAGTGCATCCTAATATTTTCCTTTGCAACAAAGTTTTTCAGGTCCATCGCCTCTCTCCTGGATGAAAAACAGCAGCTCCATAAAATTGTGCAAATTGGAGTCACAAAAATAAATCTGCTACAAGGAAACATAGCAACTTTGAACATAACAAAAACAAACATGTTTTTTGAAGAAAAAAAATTGCGCTGGGGTGAGGCTTTTTTTTTTTTTTTTTTGTTTGGATGTATAAAAAAATTGCTAATTTCACAAAACTGTAATGGAAACACTTTTTCGCATCACATGAGTCACAACCGGATGTTACTACTGAAGGAAACTGCGAAAAAGAAGATGACAGGAAGTAGTTGGAGGATGATGAGTTGCATGTTTTTTTAATAATTTATCACACCAGCAAACTCAGAGAAGCTTGTTTGCTTCACTAAACAAAATAGTGAAAACACTATACACCAATACATCCAATGTTGATGTATTGGTGGACGGATGTTTTAATTTTGTTTTTTAATTTAATAAACTCACCACAATTGTAAAATTGTGTTCTTTGGGGGTTTTTTTACATTAGTGGAATATCAACAAAGGTTTTGCGAACATTTGTCATGGAAGCGCAAAATAAAAATAAATTCATGCGCTCACTTGATGTGCTTTTCTGAAACATTTCCTGAAAAGTTTCTGACCTTCTCCGTCCACTCTTGTTGGAAACAGAGTTGATTTTCAGTTTTTCTCAGAGATGCGGTGTGTTTCCGACTGTCTGAGCTGTCATTTAAAACCCTGATTTCGATTGATAACCCCTCTGCGCCGGTCTGGAGCGCTCACCTGTCTATTTATCAGAGTGAGATTGAGTGCTGCAGCATCATTTCAGAGCGACAGCCTCTGCTGCTGTGAGTGGTGACGCTGCCTTCCTCCATCCTTTCAGATTTCTGCTGCTGATTCAGATTTTTCAAACCGTGGCATTTTTAACCAAGCAGATATGATTCAGAACCGAAAAAGGTCCTGCGTTGCCGGGTCGTTTCTATGACGACCGTCACACAGTAAAGGTAATGGTGAATCACAGGTGTGGTCAGTTTTAGTCAGAAGATAAAGGAATAAAAGGCTCAGAGAGAGAGAGGGAGGAGAAATTATGTTTAAATCATGGATCAAAACTCAGGACTCATGCGAGAGAAAATCAGTTTTAAATTGAAAGATGAAAAATAAACGACTCAATATTTACTCAATATCAATTATAAGGAAAACTGTTCAGAATTATTGCTGAGTTTTATGTTACTTTTCTATATGACTGTAAGTAAATATTGACTGATGAGCAAACACTGATAAATGAAGAGAGAGAAGAAGGAGGGATGGACGGATGTATTGATGGTTGGATGTACTGTTGGATGGATGTATTGTTAGATGGATGTATTGGTGGTTGGATGTATTGATGGTTGGATGTATTGATGGTTGGATGTATTGTTAGATGGATGTATTGGTGGTTGGATGTATTGGTGGTTGGATGTATTGTTAGATGGATGTATTGGTGGTTGGGTGGTTGGATGTATTGATGGTTGGATGTATTGATGGTTGGATGTATTGGTGGTTGGATGTATTGATGGTTGGATGTATTGATGGTTGGATGTATTGTTGGATGGATGTATTGGTGGTTGGATGTATTGATGGTTGGATGTATTGATGGTTGGATGTGTTGATGGTTGGATGTATTGATGGTTGGATGTATTGTTAGATGGATGTATTGGTGGTTGGATGTATTGATGGTTGGATGTATTGTTAGATGGATGTATTGGTGGTTGGGTGGTTGGATGTATTGATGGTTGGATGTATTGATGGTT